>CAUYON010167025.1:0-15080 GCA_963573935.1 Arctocebus calabarensis
TTGATGTGTGTTCCTCGACCTTGTCTCTTGGCTCAGCTCCAAACCGTTGGCTTTCTCGCCAAATTTCTGTCCTTTAACTCTCCTTCTGGACAGGAGCGTCTGCAGAAAGCTGGCTACAGACCGCCATCTTGGCTCCTCCCAGTAAATACTCTTTATTACAGCATTTCTAAATTACTTTTATTTCAGCACATGCTTTAATTAGCTTTTCATCAAAAGCTTGAAACTGTAGCTTTAGCCCATTCAAGTTATGGAAGAGGTCTACCATGGACTGTAATTTATATGGGAAAGCCAGTCCTCGTTGTCAAAGATGCTGTCACATGATTTGCCTCTGTCTTTCTCACATGATATCTTATATTCCAGAGCCTCTCCTCATGACTTGGGCATCTCACATCTCACAGTGGTAGTCCCAAGAGTAGTTGTTCTTCTAAGATGGCAACCACCTTCTAAAAGTCAGGAAGCAGGACCTGCATCATGGTGTCACTTCTGTCGTGTTCTGTTGATCAAAACAATCACAGGACCCACCTAGGTTCAAGAAGATGGAGAAATAGACTCTATTTCTCACTGAGGAAGTCACAAAGTCACATTCCTAACACCCATAGGATGGGAGGTATCATTGCCACCATCTTTGGAAAATATGGTCTGCCACCACCAGTTTGAGAATATGTTTCAGTAATACTGTGAAACTGAGGAAACAACCTAGGGATGGGTTCAGTGCCCTACAGGATTTACCGTTATGTGAATTCCTGTCCAGCTTCCATTTATCTCCTGCCCATCTGATTAATGGTCCCTAGTAACTTTCTAGACCCTCAGGAATTGATGTTATCTCAGAGCCAGGATCCAATAATCTCCCAAAGCGGTACGTGTTTCCTTTCCACCAGTGCACATTTACTATGGCCAATGAGCCTTGCAGTGGATTCTTGCTAGTGAGGGCCAGAAGGAAGATCCTGGAAGTGCTGGGGAAGTCTTTGCAGGGTCCCTTCTTGTAGCACAGAGCCTCTCTTTCACTCAAGAAGTTCTGGTCTGGGAGTTTTAGAATTAGGTGAGAAGGCTCAACTTTTTATTTTTATTTTTCAGCACATGTCTAACTTCTCTTCTTCAGATATTGGGAGGGTAAGGGTTAGTATTGTAAAAGTCAAATAAAGCCTTAGTAGACTACCCAGCATCTTCAGACCCAGGGATCCATGATCAATCCATTACTGCCCAGATCACTGTGGCTCAAACCTTTCTGATTTTCACTGTAGTAATCATGATCATCTTGCTTCTGGAATTAAGCAGTGCTCCTGGCCTCTGCCACTCTGAGATATTCATGACACTTTGACTTTAGGAAACCCATTTCCACATATCACCTCCTGTCAGTAATTCTGACCAAAACAGAACAGGCATTCCCCTCATCAATTTCTCAAGGCCAAGATGAAAGGATTGTTGGGAGGTAGGGGTTTCCCAAGTGATAATCATTAGTAGAAATGTGTAAACAGGTCAACTCAAGCATTACAATGTTCATAAGCCTTTAGTATGTCTGGAAATGAATTTCTTGCATCTCAACTTCATTTAAAGTAAGCCACAATTGAGTCCAGGCTTTAACCAACAAAGTAAGTAAACTATTAGAACTACTATCTGGCTCAGGTTAGCCTACTGGATCTAGACTCTCTAGTAAGTGGATCTCATTGATTAATTGACCCCAATCCATGTATAAAGAGATTTTTCCATTTTTTTAGTCTAGCACCCTCAGAACCCATTTCTACATATATTTCCTGGATTTTTGCTAATTATAAATTAACTATGATTATTTTTGTATATAAGGCTCCTTCTTCTGGGGTGTATTGGCTCCTAGAACATGCTGATCTTACTCCAGGGGTAGGAAGAATAGAGTGTGAGAACTGGCCTTCTGTTGAGTCTCTTCTTTTAGGTAAGATCATTCAGAATCCAGTTAGGAGATGGAAATCACATGGTAATTTCAACAAGGAAAGTTTAGTGTAAATAATTGTTAATTAGAAGCAGAAGATTAGATACAAAATGGTGACGACAACCATAGGAAATGCAGGCGTGGTAGATACAGAGCAGCCACTACCTGTCTGGCTAAGGCAAGACACTGAAGAAAGGAACAAATCTGGAAGAAGCCCTATCTAAGGCTGAGAGCCAGACACTGGTAGGGAGCATGCTATGGTTTGAATTTGTGTGTTCCTCCAAAACTTACATGTTGGGACTTAAACCCCAATATGATAGTATTAAGAGGTTGGGCCTTTTGAGAAGTGATTTAGCATCCTTACAAAAAAAGACTTCTAAGAGCTCTTCTTCCATGTGAGAATACATACAGCCTTCATGTATTCTACTTCTTCCATGATATAAGGACACTGAAGAGATGCTACCTGTAGAACAGGTCCTCACCAGACACTGAATCAATGGCACCTTGATCTTGGATTTTACAGCCTCCAGAACAGAGAGAAATACATTTCTATTTACTGAGTCTTTGATGTTTTGTTACCATAACAGGAACAGACTAGGACAGGGTATGACTGTAATGCATTGTATTGTGGCAAAGTTCACTGAGATGCAATATTGCCAACAGGAAACCACCTGCTGGGCTGTCAGTGAAACTTCCTAGGAAGGTAAAGAGGGACAGACAAAGAAACTTAGAGAAACAAAAAACAGAAAAGACCAAGATTTAAGGAAATAAATAGATTAGAAAGCACAAAGAAAGTGGTATTCTTGCTAATATAGTGTGGTGTAAAAGCCATAATAATGATGTGTGTTCATGTAGGTGTATATATATATATATGTGTGTGTGTGTATATATATATACACTTTTCAAAAATAAGTTCTGTCTTTGAAGGATGGCGAAGAGGCAAGAAGAAAAAAGTTCACAAAAATCCATTATCAAGCCCCAAGATATTTTGAACATCACAATACTACCTAGGTTAGACTTTTTTCTCACACCCCAGGATTTGCTCTTGGCTACTTTTGGGGTAGAGATAGAGACGTAGAGGAAACAGGTGAGGACCCTTTGTTTTTTGTTTGTTTGGGGGAAGGTAGAGGTTAAATGAAAATGCCCACCTCAAAACAAAACAAAAAGGACTCAAGCTCTGATTTAAGGATCAGGGCCTACTTAATGCTCAATTCTGAATTGACACTGAGATTACTTTCGCCTTGGGTTGAGGAGGGAGAATCTAGGGCCAGCTAAGGTAATCTTGCTTTGTTTACATCTCTCTTCCTATGTCGGATAAGCTTCCATGTACAGTGCGTTTGAACTTTGACATTAGGTGTGTGCAAGGTGTAGGTGCTGGGGTGAGCTGTGAGGCTGTGGTATGCTAATGACCACTGGCCAACAGGGGAGCGGGGTGGCTGCTGGCTGCCGAGTCACCCATTGAGTCCTTAGGTGCATCTGTAGATTTTAGGAATGTTCTCATTGCTTTGTGACACACTCTGCTTCAGCATCACAGTTTTACAAATGGTTCAAATTCAATGAAAAAGATTCACCAGAGGCTGAAAACATCAAGACCTCGAAAATACGAAGGCAAAAATACTGAGGGGAATGAACCAATTTTGTAGGTACCTACGTAAAAAGTTTCTAGAACGTATTATAAAGGCACGAAATCATAAGAATTTATTTCCCATTACATTAGTTTATATAAAATGAATAAATAGTATTTATAGATTTCATATGTCTTAAGTACATATTACATGTGCTCTGTTTTAGCTTAAATAAAAATGCTACCAAGTGGGAGACCACTCCAGGGAAAAATTATAGATAAAAAGAAGAATCAGCCTTTTAAACGATCAACCCAACCCAAAAGTCTCCATAAAGACGTTTCTGGGTGTGTCCAGAAGTAATTAATAAGGAGGAGAATTCTAATAACACTGTACCATCCCCTCCTGTTCACCTGCAACAGAGAGAGTAGAAATGTGAACTTTTTCTTTCACTGATGGTCCCAAGGACATCACACAAAAATAGATTGTACCATTTTGTTTGTGAGAACAAACAATTTGAAACTTTTGTAAGCTGTGCAACCCCCAAAGATACACTATAAGGTGTCCGTTTTAAAGTAAAAAATACTGCTGTCCTCCACATGGGCTGTGTGGGAGGGATGTGTTTTCTAGGGTGACTTCCTCACTGGGGGTGAGGTCCACGGTTAAGTGCTCTTAAAAGCCGCTTTCAAGGCTTACTTTGGAGTTCTGAGATCAGGATCTCAATGTTGGAAGTTTGTTTCCTTCAGTTTCCTAAGCACAAGGCCCACTTGAATATTCCTCCTAGGCAAGTCACATGGTAAGCCAGAAACCGGTAAGAAAGGCCTGGTGGAGGACAGAGGGCAGTAAAGAAGAGGGAACTGGGTGGCACCTGTGGCTCAAAGGAGTAGGACGCCAGGCCCATATGCCGGAGGTGGCGGGTTCAAACCCAGCCCCGACCAAAAAAAAAAAAAAAAAAGAAGAAGAAGAAGGAACTGCTGAGATGGGAAAACCGCTGATTCGGCCTAAGAATCCTTGAGTCCTTCAAATTGGTTGGAATGTACAGTCTCTCAGAGACGAATTTTTACGGAGAGAAAGAGAGAAGCTAGTGGATGTAATCAGAAGCCCACACTCCTAAGCACTTCCGCGGAAACCGTCACAAAGGCGATTTTGGTAAAGGAGGTACCTGGAGTCTACGTTCAAGGGCGTGGCGGGCAGGTCCAATACACTACCGATCAGATCCCACAGGGACAACTTCCGGGAGGAGCGGCAGCCACCACTCTCTCAGAGGCTGAGACACGCCTTGCGACTGTCCCAGGGCTTTATCCTCTTGATAGTGGCGCTGCAGTGGCCCTCTGTGCTCTCCGTGTCAACATCAATTGCTTCCCTGTCTGAGTCAGAGCGCTCTGAGGACACAGTGGAGCCCATCCTCTCAATGGCCAGCTTCTCCAGCTGCCTTTTCAGGTGTCGCAGCTCTCGTTGAAGCTGATCTATTTGGTGAATGGCTTTTCTGTTCAAGCTTCTTTATGTGCAGTTTGGCTTTTGTTAATAAACTGAACGTGATGTGCTGTCTTGCTTCTGAAGTGGCACCAGCCCCTTCAACTTCTCCAGGCACACGGGAAGATGAGCCCATCGACTCTTGTTCATTTCCTTGTGAGTTCATCTGCTACTGCCGCTATTCTTGGATTTTTCCTGCGTCTTAAAGCATCTCCGGCTTGTTACGGTATGGTAACATGGAGGCATCACCTTGTTCAGCTTCTCTCTCCCGGCCGCCCCCAGCAGCATCTGGATGTTCTTCCAAACTGCAGCTGCCAGGGCATCGGGGCCTGGAGCCACGGGACCAACCCCCAGTGCCCACAGGCTCTCGGTGGCCAGACACGGCGCCCCGCTGCGGACCCCACGGAGCAGAGCTGAGGGAGCTCTCTGGTGACCACCCTCACTGGGAGAGGAAGAGGGCCAGTGAGCTGGGCACCACTGACCCCGTGGCAGAACCTGGAGCAGAGCCCCTCGCGTCTTAATTTGCTTGGTCAGCCAGTTCATTCTCCCACCCTGCCGAAAACCAACAGTCCGCCTGCTGCTTTTCTTTACTCGCGCAGCCTAATAGGGCTGGATTCTTGGAGTCTGCACACTAAAGGAAATGAGCTGTAAATATAGGACGTGGTGCTTAGAAAATGGGTGTTAGAAACGGGGGGTAGGAGGAGATGCAGATAATTAGCGATGTGAACGTGAGAATGAGTGGCCGAGGTAGGATGGACACCTGGAGACAGGCAAAGAATCGCCAAGCGATGGAAGAGGAAGGAATATGCACCTACAGAAATCCTCAAGGGAAGCAGTGCTGAAGAAGACAACGGGAGGCCAAGATAAATCCCTCAATAAACCAGGGACGGTGGAAAACGGCAACAAGAAGGGCAGGCGGAGATAGACGCTGATGGATTCTGGATAAGAATCAAATGGGGCTGGGAGTGTTGAGGGAGGCAGGGGGGAATGATCTGGGACTGACAACGAGGAGCGAAGAAGGCATCTACCCATTTTCATGCCCTGCGATATAGGAAAGATGAAGGTGAAAATAAAACAGCCCCTACGTGAGAGGGTTGGGGGAGAATGTCCTCAGGAGAAAGCCAAGCCTCACACTCCACTAGGAAATGTAATGCTCAGGGGTTGATGAGACAAGGCACTGAGGAAGCCTCCAAGGAGTCGCGGAGGTCTGGGAGGTAAGGATCAAACAGGGAACATGCGGAGCCATGTGGGATGGAAGCACCAAGATGGAGGTGACATGGTGATCTTGGATTATTGGGCTGTTCATGTGGACATGAAATTAGTCCTGCTGGTCTCAAGGCAGATATTAGTGAAGGGATGCAAGTGTCAGGGGAAGGTGAGAGAGATGGGGTCTATAGCTGCTTGCCTCTTCTTTCCTGCTAGGAAAGAAAGGATCCTGCCTCATGAGCATGGGTTTCACTTTTGACCCCACTAGTGGAGACTTGTTCCTCTGGGAACAAGTCTTCAATGAGTACATTATTCCAGGCGACCATAAACAATTAGCTAGTTATCCAGTGGCTGCCAGAGTCCCACATTGACTTTAATCCCAGCTAGGACAAATGATTCATTGTTCAGCGCGTCCCAAACATTGCCCCTTAAGTCACTTTATATAGGGAAAATGGGAACTTGGAGATAAATGTACCTGTATTTACAAAGTATTCTTATAACATTTTTATGGAATATTTACAAAAGTTTTCTGTGTGTTTGTCATCTCTATGTAAAATTTTATGATGAATATTTTATAAAGGTACATTTAGCTACAATTTCCCTATGTTTGGTGACTTTAGGGGTGACATTTTGATACAAGCTGTATGTACATAACTCCAGTTTCCCTAAGGCTGTTTGCTATTGCAACTCATGCCCAGATATGAACTGCTATGAGTTAAAGTTTATGAGTACAGGTAGTAGATACTGCCTCATCATTGGAAGGATATTGGATTGTTCACTTACTCAGAGCAAGGGTTGCAGAAAGAGAGTTGGAGAAAGAATAGGAGAAAAGGGGGTGAGTGTGACAGAACTATCACCAAATCATGCCATAGAGAGTTTGGTTAGGACACCAGTATACCACTGCCCAGTACTGAACCTCGCCTCAGGTGCTGTTGCCACACTATCAGTCTGGAATGGTTTCTAAATGAGTTCTACACTGTCCATGTTCAAATGCCTGCATGCACTGCCTTAATGCAGTTGCCTAAGCTCTCTGTGGAAGCACATTTCCATCCTTTCTGTAGAGGGAAGCAGGGATTCCCACAGAATGACTGAACCTCTATACATCAGAAATGAGCATAGTTCCTGGTCAGAAAAGAAATCTACTCCAGCATGTAACCCACAGGATCTCATAGTCATTTCTGCGGAAGAATAACCTTTGTATTAGTTGAAATAAGGGTCATCCGTGAGTAACAAAAAGCCCAAAGTACAAGAAAGCAGTTTTGTTTTCCTCTCTCAGAAATGTAGGCAATTCAAGTCTAGTATTATGGCGTTATGGACCTAGGCCTCTATCCACTGTAACTTCCACTTCATGGTGCAAGATGGCCACTCTTGCTCCAGCCATTACATCTGAATTGCAGCTAGAAGAAAAGAGGAAAAGAGGAAGAAGTACCTGACCTCTCCCTTCAAGAATATTTACCAGGAATTATAACTGGTGCTTTTGCTCAATAAATTTAGTCAGAATTTAGTCACAGGGCCACCTCAAGCTGCAAGAAAAGTGGCCATACAGCCAGTTAAAATTGGGGTTTATTATTGAGGAAGAAGGGAAGACTGTACACAACGGGGTACCTAGATCTCTCTGCCACTGTTAAAATACTTCTACAATTTCCAGTGATAAATCTGCCTTCTACCTTTTCTGTTCTTATCATTACTCCCAAATCACTATGGCATGAAAGGCTCTCGACTGCAAACACTTGCTTGCCACCCTTCAGCCTAAGGCATCCCAAGACATCATATGACACTCTACTCGACCACATTCTATTGCCGATGGCTTCATTTCCTAATTCCCTCTTAATCCCAGTACTTTATTTGCTGTTTTCACTGCAGAGCATAGTGGGTAACCAAATCATTAATTTGGATTATTCATTGTGTTCAAGTCCTCTTCCTCTTTTACTCTTTTCATCAATTTATTCAAGTATTTTTTTTATTTTTATTTATTTTATTTTTATTTTTTTTATATTTTTTTCATTTATTCAAGTAGTAAACCAATACATAAGCTGAAAGTTGTGTACAGCTTTCAATGACTTTCACAAATAAGGGTGAAGTCTGTGATGCTTAGACTGTGGGGTTTAACCATGATATTTTAATGTTGCTTTCAAAAAATCCTAATAGATGAAAACATGCTTTTACTGAAAAGAAACATTTGGATCTGATCAACAATTTTCCAGAGACACATATATTTTAAAAATGAAAAAACAAAATTTTTTTTAATGACAATGGAAACAAGCTTTCATAGGAATAGTAAACCTGTACATTAACTGCATATGGAGAGTTAGTAATAAACATGTTATATGAGACCTGGCAATCAAGCTCATGAACTCATACTAGAAAAAGTGCTTCATACCTCATGGCTGAATATCACTATGGTTGCCTTCAAGATCCTTCCCTTGGGAAGCTATGCACAGATGCCAGTGCTTAGTCCACCCTTCAGAACAATTTTGGAACTCTTTTTCTAGAATGGCTGTCAAAGCTGCCATTGTATTACCCTTGATATCCTGAATGTCATCAAAAAGTCTTCCTTTCAATATTTCCTTTATGTAAAGAAAAAAGTCACTGGGGGCAGATCAGAGTGTTTCGCTACAGTTATTTGTTTACTAGCTACAAATTCTCTCACAGATAGTGACATGTGAGCTGGTGCATTGTTGTGATGCAAGAGCCATAAGTTGTTGGCCAAGATTTTCAGTTAGATTTTCCTGTTTATTGATGTTTACTTTGTCTGCTATGCTTCCCACAGTCAGCCAATGATTTTGATGGAAAATTGGATGAATTTTTGCAATGCTTTTGTCAGTTCTGCTCATTACTGGCTGCCCTGACCTCTCTTTATCAGTGGCACTTTCTGTCCCCTCAGAAAAATGTACAATGCCATTTTCTTCATGGCATTATCCCCAGAATCACTGATTTCACTTCCACTCTTGCCGAGTTTAACAAGAAACTTAATGTTTGTTCATTGCTCTAATTCAAGCTCCAACATTCTCATCAAAGCACACAACTATAATGAATGCCACTCAGCAAGATACCACCACACACTGACACAAACACAGCTGTGAGACACTGAGATACCAGTGAAACCTTACTCAATTTGTATAGCGCTGCCAACACAAGTACACAGTGGCAAGTTCACAAACATAATTGTCAGACCTCATAGTCTTATCTATATTTACATATCTAACAATAAATGTATGCCTCCCTGGCATTATCTCTATATCATTATGATTAAAAAATAATTTGGAGGCTTGGCGCCTGTGGCTCAGCAGCTAAGATGCCAGCCCATACACTGGAGCTGGCAGGTTCGAATCTGGCCTGGGCCTGCCAAACAACAATGACAACTACAACCAAAAAAAAAAAAAAATATCTGGGCATTGTGGTGGGCATCTGTAGTCCCAGCTACTTGGGAGGCTGAGGCAAGAGAATTGCTTTAAGGCCAAGAGTTTGAGGTTCTGTGAGCTGTGACGCCACAGCACTCTTACCCAGGGTGAAAGCTTAAGACTCTGTCTCAAAAAATAAATAAATAAAAATAAAAAATAAAAATTAGTTTGGGAAATATGCTGGAGGGACAGATATTTGTGAAATGAGGTGACATAGATGTTCTGTAGAATTTCTATCTTTAAAATTATTTTCATTATTAATAATCTTTCCACAACGGGGGCCCTTTCCATACTTGAGAAACAAGTATGCCACTTCCCTATCCAGCAGATGTTATGCTCCTCACTAATTTGTAGTGGGAAAATACCAGGAATGATTCACTTTGGAAGTGTCATGGTGAAGGGACTCTGTAGTATAGTATTCTTTCCTCCAGTGGCACCTGGCCCTGTGCCAGGGCTCATTGCCTATTGATTTTGCTGTAGCTTTAGTTTTGAGAACACAGGTAGCCATTTTCAGTGACTGTTGCCTTTCTAATATGGCAGCCGGGATTGAAATACAGATCAATTTGAGCAGAGAGACCACAATCTGGCCCATGAGGAGCTGCAAGCTGGGGCTGTGGCTATGTGAATCTCACTGCACGAAGGAGAGCAAATGGGGATTAAGGAAGAGTTGGTGCCTGAGTCACCCCAGGGCAGTTCCAGGTCACATGTGCATTGAGACTACGTGACATTTAGGCAGATTATCTTCTAGTCCATTGCTTGGCTTTGCCACTTGCACTTGGAAGCTTCCACACATACTCCCTACCCTTCAGAAGAAAATAGATGATGAGTATTTGATTATGCATGAAGCAGATAGGCTTTCCTTACTCAGCTAGACTGCAAATAAGCCACCAAATCTTCTTCAGTGACCTCCCAAAGGGATCCAGGGGCAAATCATTCTTCCTTCCTCTCTCCTCTCCTTCTCTCTTTTTCATTCTCTTTTTCTCCCTCCCTCTCTCCTTTGCCCTATTACATGCCTTCCTCTCTACTATCTCTTATGCAGCAAGAAAGCTCTAAATCTTAAAAAGCAGATGTCTCTGACATGTCTGTGGGTAAAGTGGTGTGACACCAGGCCACCCCCTAGTCATTCTTTGCAACTCCCTACTTCCCTAAGACACATCCTCCTGGTGTTTGGGTGTCTGTAAAGTTCCCAGGACATTAGTAATCAGATGGGATGCATCAGGCCTCCTAAGGATGAGTCTGTTGTCCTAAAAATCTGATTCCCAGACCATAGCAAGTGATTTCAGCTTATTTACTGGAACCAAAATTTGGCAAATAACCATGATGTTTGAGGACTAAAGACTGTTACATAATCATCCTTTGGTGGAGACAATGAGGTCACATGTTTACCCATCTAATCACTGATCAGGGACATATTTGATTGCAGATAATGTGATCGCTGGCCCACAACTTAATTACTGAGTGTCTGAATTAACAAAGCTTTTAGATGTAGGTCTTGCCTAATGGTACATCTGTTAAAGATTTTTGCCTCTGTTCAGCTTCTAAATGAAAGGTCTGGGGGCTACAATAGGCCATTGCCAGTGCTGTTCCTGATGACCCCTCAGTGAAAAAACATGCCAGTTCTCACCATTTATTTTCTAGCCAGCAACAGGCATTATTGTTTATATACAAGGCCAAATGGAACCAATGATTCCAGGGTGGCAGATATTGGTAAAGCCTCTGGTGGAAGCCTGCTCTTCAAAGAAATTAATGCCACACAACAGAGAGGGGGTAGTTCCCTTCCCAAGGTAGTAAAAAGAATATGTTGAGAAAAGTCTAGAGAAATAAGCATTAAGCAAAATAGGGCTAAAACGTTAAGTATGTTGGTTAGGGTCCCTGCAGTAGACCAGGATCTAACTGCAGAGTTTGGAGTCCAGTGGGTCTCTCATTAAGGGTCTTTTCCCCTGGTTAATTCCTCCTTCTGAATTCCCCACCTCGTGTTTATGGTTTGTCTGAATTGCAAATGGACCTCCCTCACTCCCTTCTCCTGGGCCACCATTATTACAGCCATGATGCCTGGCAATGAATTCAAGATTTGGAAAAAAATAAGTTCAGAAGGTTTTTTGTTTGTTCTTTCAAGATTTGAGTCTTGGCCTATGCATTATCCTTATTATTTTATCACTAAAGGCAGCTATGTTGTTGCCTGTTTCCCAGTCTGCACATTTAAATAAAAGCAACATGCCATTTTAAAGAAATTATAATAAACTTGGATGTACCAGATGATATTAGAACACTAAGCAAAGGCCTAATTTCCAATACTAAGGAGAAATTCAATGCTCTGATGACTGGCTTTCTGGAAATTGAGACATCTTTGGATTCTCTGATGCTTCTTATCTTCCCCCTCAATGTGGGAGAACTCACTTTTAGCTAGGTGAGGAGGGAGAGAATCCCCTGAGCCCAAGAATCTTTCCGTGTATTGCCAGGGCCAGAAGATACAATATAAAACAAAGCAAAACAAAAAACCACAAATCAAGAACAATGCCTTCCCAGATCTTTTTGGCCTGAAGCTTGCCATTAGCCATAAAACAGTATGGCTTGCCTGGGCAGGTGGATTGGATGTTGATGTGTTCCAAAATACTTCAGGAAAGAAATTCCTACAGGAACGTGTCTTGTCTGGTGCACCATAGATGCATGAGCAATATTAAGCATGAGGAACAGTTTCCAGAGAAGTCTAGCCCCCATTTTGTATGTCCTAAGACCATCAGCTACCCACACAGTGGGGTTAAACCTACGTGCACCTCCCCCACCCATGGCTCCCCCCAACCCACAGTCAGAATTGAAAATTCAGTTTCAGAGCGCAGACCTGCTTTTGCTTTACAGCACAGTCTGCAGGTATTTGAAGCCCAAGGGAAAGCCTTCCTTCCCTCTGGAATCTGCATCTTAATATAGCCTCACTGAACAGGGAAAGAGCTGGTCATAAAAAAACAGCCTTGTTATCTGATACTGCGGTTTCTCCTAGTCGATGGTGTCACTGAATTATTTTGCTCAGGAAAGTCAAATGTTAAGGGATTGATTTTTCTCCTTTAATAACCAAACATGAGGTGAAGGATGTGAGGCCAAGAGCATCCCAGAATCTGAAAGTGATTGCTTATTTGCGGTTGTTTTTCTTTCTGTGAAGAACACCTTTAGGTGATGATGTTGTTAAGGGTAGAATCTTATTTTACAGCTGAATCCTCTTTTTTATAATCGTGATATATATTTTTTGACAGTATGATTTGCCTTCAGTGCGGGATCTAAACAAGTTGAGTCATTTGCTTAGTGAAAAAATGAACTCAGTACATGAGCTCTAAGGGTTTTCTTAGCCTGGCAATATGCTGGTAGGTTTCTTTCTCCTAGTGAATGCTCTATGTGTGGCTTGTCGAGTGAGTACATGATTGTGTCTGTTATGATGATATATCCTCTCCTTCAGAGAAGCACAGAAATTTCATTAAAGGTATGAGAGGCAAAGAACTAGCCATGGGCCAAGGATGCATACATTCAGCAGCAGGTTAAGAGCCCAGGGGAGCATCAATTATCAAGTTAAATGCAGTTTCTATTTCAAGCTAGATTACAAAGCAATGAGATAATGCCACAGGCCTTCAAAAGGAACTCATTTTAATTGATCAACCCATAGTCCTTAAATCCAAATGAGCCCTGTTCTCATTGCCAAGAGGGGAACCCTAATCTAGGTCTGCCCAAGAATGTAGGAGAGGGGATTTCACAGGATGGAACATTCAAATTAGTAGTGTTCCTTGCATGGCCCTAATCATAATGGGAGGCTTTTTATAAATCCTCTAACTGCTCTAGTTAAAAGTGAGGGATTCATTTGAGTAATTAGCATCCCCCATGCCTTGGGCCTAACTTTTAGACTACTACTGTGTCATTCAGCTACTCAGTAAGTAACCTTGGAAACAAAGCTAATTACCTTCTAATCTGTGCTGTTGAAATGTAAAGATCATACAAAATGAATGCTTGAGGTGATTCTGGAGAGCTTGTGTGTTCCTGATGGCTTCTGCTCCAAGGGAGAAACTTTTGAAGTATCCCATGAGCTCCTGGGCCCAGCAGGGCCTTCTCCTTTCACTGGTGCCTCAGCACCAATCCAGGAAAATCCCATATGTGGGGGAGGGAGAAGAGAGGGTTCAGGGGGTTATTTTAAGCAAGGTGATTCTCTGAAAGAATTTGCAGTGTTCCCTCAGCACTTAGCACAGACCCTGGCACATAGTAGGCCTCCAGGAAACGGGAGTAGTGAATATTATATTGTACTTAAAGATGCCTAGCAGTAGAGTAGCCATACCACTTGCAGTGTACACACTAAAAACAGGGTCTGGTACTTAGGCTTTACTTACTCAAACCAATGTTGTTTCTAGTTTTTTTTTTTTTTTCTGTCTCTTTCTCCTAATGAATTTTCAATTTATTTGTACCTTATTTCTCCCCCCTGGAAACGTTGCATAATGACCAGTTGTTTACGAACCTGTAAGATGACTCTAAGGCTGTTTCAGTGTAATGTATGAGTTTTTCAGGAGCCATTTAACATGAAATATGTGGATTTTTTTAAATTATAAGTTCATTGAAAGCAAAGATGA
The DNA here is from genome assembly GCA_963573935.1 of Arctocebus calabarensis. Classification (NCBI taxonomy): domain Eukaryota; kingdom Metazoa; phylum Chordata; class Mammalia; order Primates; family Lorisidae; genus Arctocebus; species Arctocebus calabarensis. The sequence continues at coordinate 14,144 of CAUYON010167025.1, forward strand.
ACTTATAATTTCTCCTATTTTACATTCCATGTGGTGTCCAAGGAATGATAGAATACAGAGCCTCCTAAATCCCATTAATAGTAAACTGGAACCTTAAGAAAGTAAAATGCATATTAAATTTAAAACTAAAATCCATTGACTTTGTCTTATAAATTTGCATTATGCTACAAATTTGCCTTGGGAGACTACATTAAAATATGAGGACAGTTTTTATAATATTAAACTGGAGCTTAATTTTGAAACTGAACATAGATAATTTATACTTAAACAAAGTGAACACTGAGGTAGATTTTGTAACCCTAGCCAACTACTCCAATTAGGACAGAGTGAGATGGCCTGAGGCAACCCAAGGCCTCATTATTTATTTGGTCTGCTGACAGATGATTAGGCTGGTGTATTTTGTTATTTTCTGCTGATTGATATTCCCCACCCTGTATGTCAGTCACCAGGATAAACCACAGCCCTGCGAAACACCTGGGACCTACAATCAGATGGGTGTCCCTTCAGGAAAACCTAAACACATCAGGGGCCACTGGCTCTGCAGCCAGCCCTGTGTAAGCAATAACTGTTCTGCTTTTCGAAAGCAATCTCTATGAAACAAATGGTAAGGAAATAACCTGCACTTGGGACACTTAGAAGTATTCCTGACTTTTTACAATGGCTCTCTCTGAAGCAAGATCCAAGTCACTTAGCCTGAGAAATGGTGTTGAGGTCTCTGCATTCCAGATAGGCGACATGCTCGCTTTTCAAAAGGTGTGAACTTGGCTCGGCGCCTGTGGCTCAACGGGCTAAGGCACCAGCCATGTACACCTGAGCTGGCGGGTTCGAATCCAGCCCAGGCCCGCCAAACAACAATGACGGCTGCAACCAAAAAATGGCCGGGCGTTGTGGCGGGCGCCTGTAGTCCCAGCTACTTGGGAGGCAGAGGCAGGAGACT
>CAUYON010167027.1:0-35715 GCA_963573935.1 Arctocebus calabarensis
AGATGTGCACAGATCTACAACGCCAGGCCCTGGTCTGCACAGATGCACACAGATCTACAACGCCAGGCCCTAGTCTGCACAGATACACACGGATCTACAACTCCAGGCCCTGGTCTGCACAGATGCACACAGATCTACAACTCCAGGCCCTGGTCTGCACAGTTGTACACAGATCTACAACTCTAGGCCCTGGTCTGGACAGATGTACAAATGTTTTTGAATGGGCATAATACATTCTACAAAGAGATCTAACCATCATCCCATGATAAAAATAACACATTTAAGTCACTTGGTTCAGTCCCTGTGTTCTGGTTAAGGATCATTTTGATTATATTATTGTCATTATTTTATCATTATATATATTTTAAATCTCACCTAAAATACATATTTCATTTAAAAAATTCTATGAAGTGTTTCATCATTAGTGATCTTTTACCTAAATGTTTTCTAAATTTTAAGATATATTTTAATTAGAACACTAAGATAAATGAAAGAAAATAGGAAATAAATTTCTTTTTAGCAATTACTCAAACCAAAAAATATTTTATAAGCTTTGTTAATAAGTTTGAGAAGTGTCCTTATTTTGAAATATATGAATAAATAATATATATTTATCTAGTTAAAAAAAGATAACAAGACATATTTTTTATAACAAAGACTCTTTTTTGTAAAGGTAATGGTGATTATTGAACTTTTTAAAAACTCAATAAATGGTTTTGGCACATCTCTATGCAGTGATCTCAATAATAGACATAATTTTCTGTTAGTAGTTCTTAAAGCAAACTATTTCTGGAAGCCAATTTAATTTTCCAATGAGAGAAATTAATAAGTAAGGGATTCTTTGGGTGTTTTGTTTTGTCTGTTTATACCTATGCAGATCATTTTTATTTTTTTTAAGCTGGAAGTAATTCAATAAGGACAAAAAGAAACCAGGAAGAGAAAAGTATGTCAAAGTCCATAATATCTTACAGATGTATTTGAAAGAATTCATCCCTTAGCAATCAGACTCCAGCCTCACAATAAGAAACTGCAGCGTGAACTGTGGGTTTGGGCCCAGGTCCCCCATTCACTCTTTTCCCAGGGTCTCCAGCAATCACATTTTAATTTGATTATTCTGAGTACGGTAACCCCTCCTTATCTGAGGTTTCGCCTCCACAAGTTTCAGTTACATGTGGTCTAACATGGTTGGAAATAAGTCTTAAAACACAGGCCATTAGTGTGATGACATCTGTCCATGGTCCCCCTCTGTCTGCTGGGAATTTGAATTCTCCTTTTGTCTGTCGTACCCATGGTGCGTGCACTCTCTGCCCCACATAACGTGATCATTATGAAAAACACAGGGCAGACAGGATTCCCTACTATGTACAGTTTCAGGAACCCATGGAGGATAAGGTATTTTAAAAACTGAAATAAATATACTTTTGGTTTTATTGCATAAAATTTCACCATATTTTTATGACATTATTATGTTGAAAAGGCGAGGTGCTACTGTATAGTTCAGCAGGGAAAATGCGGATGCTATAATGAAATCCACAATGCACCTGCCCCAAGTTGAGGTGCGTGAGATAGCGGAATGTGCAGGCTTGGAGGACTTAACTGGAAGGCAAAGCTGCATAAATACGTGTCGCCGTTCAATGTCGCACTCCCACAATGCCGGCACCTAGCGCTGAATTTGGTCACACTCAATGAGATTGCTTTGCCTTTTCCCTGCCTCTTCTGCACTGGGACAGAAGCTGTCCTGTTAAAGGTGGGCTCATTTTGTTGATGCAAACCTTTCCCCTGATTCTCTCTCCAGCACAATGCCCAGCAAATGAAGTCCGGACAGAGTCATCCGGAGTAATTCTCAGCCCAGGGTATCCAGGCAACTATTTTAACTCCCAGACATGCTCGTGGAGCATTAAAGTGGAACCAAACTATAACATCACTATCTTTGTGGACACATTTCAAAGTGAAAAGCAATTTGATGCTCTGGAAGTATTTGATGGTAAGTTTCTTTAATCTTTGTATACCAGTGACCTGAACGTCATTAATAGAAACACACCATTATGTTTTAGTAACACAGGGACTTAAATATATTCTTGAATTAAATTTCACCCCCCCAAAAGAAAAAAAAGCCAAGACTGTTCTGGAAACGTGCAGTCTCAGAGATCAAGTTGGCTCTGAAACGTTGCCATGTTGTTATCAATGAAGCAACTTTTCAAACAATTAGAATGCTTAATGATAATATTAAAAATATGTTGAATTTTCTTTATTCTTTATTTCCTTATCTGGAGATATAGACAAGATGAACTCAAACAGATTTCTTCCTACTAAACATTATACTAATTCTCAAGGTATTTTAGAAAATTTAAGAAGTCTAGAGCTATTTTAATCAACCTAAATGATTATTTTACTAGAAATATGTAAAAATAGTGGCTCACAGACATTTCTAGATGACAAAAGCTAAAGAGAATTTTAATGTGCATTTTTTGAAGTAGAGAAATATCATTCATGAAACACGTGCTAATACTGTTTTCACAACCTTATAATTTTTTATACCTTTCTAATTAACATTTTAATATAACAGTACTATGATTAAAAGTACTATGTATTGAACTGTCAATTCAAAATGGAAAAAAAGTGGGTTTTTTTATATAAAAGCATCATCACAGCCCAGAAAGTTAGACTAGACAAAATTACAGCTGTACATAAAAACAAGGTTTTCACACATTTTTGAGAGATTTGTCATTGAATTCAGATAAATAGTAGTCTACTCAGTGAAAAAAATACTCTAGTTGATTCAGTTTGTTTTTGTATGCATTTTACTGACTTGAATCACTGTAGTCAAATTGCTGGTATTGATAGATACCATGTGAATCAGTTCATGTATTTTTGAAGATGAACTGCTAAACTTGAAATTAAATTCAGATTTTTATACATACTGGAGGACAATATTTTCATTTTTGGACTATGTCTTTTTTAAGTGTATGTTAGAACTGTCATGCCACCGTTGAAGACTTTCCCCTTACTCTTTCAGAGTAGAGACAAGTAATCCATTAGCCAAATATAAAACAAGGCTTTTACGTCAATGAGGAAAGACATTAAGTGCTATTTGATGCTAATTAGGTGCCACCAAAAATTAACAAATAAATAAAATAATGAGAGCAGCGGTGGACTCACAGGCGCAGCTTCTGTGGATGTGTGTGTGTATGTATAGAGACTTGTGTAGTCCTACACGTGCCATATTTCATTAAATAAATTTAAATGCGTGAATATTCTTTTGTTTCACATTCATTGAATGAAAACATTACTGATAGTATTGTCATGTCTTCTAATTCTCTTTTATGTATTTCAAATAAATTGTAGAGATGAGAACTTTCTATGCTGCCCATGCTGGTCTCAAAGTTTCAGTCTCACACAATTCTCCTGCTTTGTTCTCCTAAAGTGCGGGGATTACAGTTTGAGCCACTGTGCCTGGTCTATGTTTTTTAATTTCAGGAACAACATTTTTATCCATAACTTTTAATGCATAAATATTTATTTAAGAAAATGTGGCTTGTATAGGACTATACAAGTCTCTGTACCCACAAGCACACATGCACAGATGCCTCGCCGGTGAGTCTGACTGCTCTCATTATTTTATTTACTTGTTAATTTTTTTGCATCTCTGGCTTGCAATTTGATCTTCCCCAAATCTGGACAATTCACGTCCATTATAAACAACAGGTAAAATAGACCCTAGAGACAACAGCATAAAAATTGCTGTCAAAATTATTGGAGATCTATGGCTATGATTGTGCTTGTCTTGAAGATTTTTCTATGAAATGAAAGGTCAGAGTTTTAGATGAATAACTTTTTTTTAAGCAATTTCATTTTTGTGGCAGTAAATGTCATATTTATCTCTCTCTTTTTAAAACATAGGGGCTCTTTTATAGTTCATAGGTTGACCAACAACCATGTCAGTTTCCTTGATTTTAAATTTTATTAGCCCAGAAGTATACAAGGCTTCATGGATCAATTGGTAGATAACCCCTAATTTTTAAAAATAGAATTTTAGTCATTATAGAACTCAATTGAGAAAAGTGTGAAAATTAAGACTGTGGTTCACTGGTAAGACACTTAGTTTTCTTCTTGGTAGCAGCCACCACTACTCTCCTTTACACTTGTGCTAATTTTCTGCACGTACCAGGCAGGTGTTGGCTTTTGAAGAATAGCCCTTCTAGAAAGTGTGCTACATTTTAGGCAAAGAGAAGAGATGGAAGGAGTAGATGTCAGAGCAATAACACCTAGAACTTTACTCTTAAGTTCTGTTATTAGAAATGGCATTTTAAAATATTGTTAATTCAAGCTAATTGATTTCCCAGCAGCATTTTTATTTCAAAATACACGTAATCTCTTTAAACATCAGCCAGCAAACTAACAAAACACAGTTCTGTCTTCTTCAGTTGTAAAACAGTCGTCTTGTGCAGGGCACCTTCTAGCCAACTCACCCATGTTGATCTATCAGAATAAGATAGATGACTCAATTATTCAATTAAATGTATATTCATTTGATTCAGTTATTTCTTAGAACTCTAAACTACTACTTCAGATCCAAACTTCACCTTGAATAATAATGCTGGAATATACATTTTTTACTATATCAATAAGACTTTTATATGTATTCTGGAGTTTGTAGAAAATTAATTAAATCTTCAATGTTTCTGGGTATTGCCAAATTGCTCTTTAAAGTGATTATACTAATTTACGCTCCCTTAGGACTGCATGAAAGTTATATTTCCCTACACAAGCATAATATTACAAATCCTAATAGAAAAAAATAAGAACAGCATTACTTCTGATCTTCCACTACTCTAACCAAACTCAACATTGCCTGAATATTTATATTCTAGCTTTTAGTATTTGTTTACTATGGCTTCCATGACAGAATACGACATATTGGGTGGTTTAAACTAAAATCTATCCTCACAGTCAGAGACTGGAAGTCCGAGGTGAAGATGTGGCGGGGCTGGACGGTGCTGACACCTTCCCCCTGGGGTTGCTCAGGCTGCCTCCCCTCTGTCTGTGTCTGAGTCCTGGCCCTCTTTTCTTATGAGGACCCCAGTCATATGGGATTAGGGTCCACCCTATGGATTTCATTTAACCTCTTTAAAGACCCTCTCTCCAAAGATAGCCCCACTATGACTTCAAAGTATGAACTTGGGAGGGACAAAGTGCTGCCAATAACAGTGACACAATGAACAAAGTATGGCTCGTCAATATCTTAGTGTAAACACAAATTTTATGTATAACTCTGCAGTTTTTGTTTGTTTGTTTTGACCAGGGCCTGTTTTGAATCTACCACCTCTGGTATATGAAGCCAGTGCCCAACTCTTTTGAGCCACAGGCACCAACCCAAATTTTACATATAACTCTGAAAGACAGCCACATTCTGACATTCTCTGATGTTTTTCCTGGGCATGAATGTGAAATGTAGAAAAACTATGGAAACGTCTAGGAGCTGAGATAGTGTGGGGCTCCCTCACAGAGCCACTGAGGTGTGACTGCAGTAAAGTGATTTTTCTCAGCAAATAGGGGAAGGTTATGGTGATGAGAATAATGCTAGCTGTCTGTACATTGTAGTTGATTTAACTCATGTTTCATATTAACTTTGTTTCATAACTTTGAAAGATTTCAAATTCTGTATACATAAAGATGAAAAATTACAAGTAGGTATGAATTCTAGAACTTTGGAAAATTCAGATTTACCCCAGGCCCTCATTGCATAAAGAAGTGATGCAAGCAGGTGAATTTGGAGGCTGCATGCATATACGAATCTCCCTGCCCCTCTCCTTTAAGGACTAAGCATCCTGAGGTCAGAGTCCTGTGGGTTTCTGTTAGGCACATTTTTATAATTCATTGTCTCTATATATCTGCATACACATGTTTCTATTGTGTGTTTTGAATTTTTACATACATTATTTGTGTGGAGGGAGGGATGCCTGGGGTACCACTGTGGTGACCCCCTGGTGCTCCTACTTTCCCCATCATACTTATTTACCTTCAAATAAATATTTTTAGTATCAAAACTATGCTATTTTAAGAGCTACCTACGCTGATACATGTATTTCTAGTTTCTTAATTTCAATGATAAATGTATCTGATTTCATTTCATGGCATTTTCAATTATTTCTTAGAACCCTAAATTACTACTTCAGATCCAAAATTCACCTTGAATAATAATGCTGGAATATACATTTTTTGCTATATCAATAAGACTTTTATATGTATTTTGGAGTTTGTAGAAAATTAATTAAATCTTCAATGTTTCTGAGTATTGCCAAATTGCTCTTTAAAGTGATTGTACTAATTTATCCTCCCTTAGAACTGCATGAAAGTTATATCTCCCTACACCAGCATAATATTACAAGTACTAATAGTAAAAAAAAGGTTATTTTTTTCTAGTTCCTGCCATTTTACAAAAAAGGTTCATTTGATTTAATTATTATGCTTTTAATAGCATGTGCACCCGAAATTATTTTTGTAGGTTGTTTTATTTTTATCAGGGAATTTCTTTGTTGCTATAGTCACTTCAAATTCTTTGTCCATTTGGGAAATAAATAACAATAGGTATAGTACACGTAGACTCCAGCTGGATCACAAGCCTACAGGAGCAGCCTGCATTTTGTGGGCACTCACTGGTACTTGAACTCTTCCTGCTTCTATGTCCACTTAGGCTCTTCTGGACAAAGCCCTCTGCTGGTCGTGTTGAGTGGGAACCACACGGAGCAATCGAACTTCACAAGCAAGAGTAATCAGTTGTACCTCCGCTGGTCCACTGACCACGCCACCAGCAAGAAAGGATTCAAGATTCGATATGCAGGTTAGTAAACGAGACTTACATGTAATATAAAAATGTTCTTGATACAAGTATCTTCAGTATATAAAAGACATTTAAGTAGAGATTTACAATATAAACTCAAATTCTGAAGCTTCGTTATAAGCTGCAATAGAAGTATGACGGGAGATTATTGTGAGAGATATCGCTAAACAATCTTAGGAAATTTGTTGATTAATATTTTAAAATTTTATTGTTGAAAATTGTATATGTTTGCATATAACTCTGAAAGACAGCCACATTCTGACATTCTCTGATGTTCTTCCTGTTTTTCTGATTGTTGAACTTTCAAATGATTAAAATGGATAGCACAGAGCAGAGCAAGATGGCAGACTAGAGAAGCTTCTTTGCAACCGGGCACGGTGAGACTGGGGAGAGAACTCTGGCTTGTGGGCTCTACTCAGAAACAGCCCTTCTGGGACACAGGGAAGTAGCAGGAGGCTCCAGGATCCCAAGAGATGAAGAAAAGCAGCGGAGAAGCAGCAAGTGTTTGAGATTAGTCTGAGGCCAGCTGGCGGTGGTGGCTCCCACAGCAGCAGCTACAGTAGCAGCAAGAGTTTGCAGATAGGGAAGGCCTTCCCTGTGGTATTTATTTATTTATTTATTTTTGGCCTTGGGCATTTGGTTGAAATACCTTGGGAGATCTTGGGGGAGTGAGCAAGTGACTGAACAATGCCCAGAGGCAGGCACCAGAGCTGAACGGAGCTTTTTTTGTCAACCGCAGGCCCATTGTGGGAGAGCTGCCTTTTATGCTCATGTAACTATATATGTGTATATATATAAAACTGTATAGTTACATATATGAGTGCATTTATATATATACATATATATATATAGAGAGAGAGTTTTTCTTTTAAAAAACATTTTTTCAAAAGTTTTTCCCCCAGAATTTTCTTATTCTTCTTTTTCCTCCCTTTTTCTCATGTAATTGTAATTTTTCATTGTTGCCTTCTTTAATAATAAGGACTTCATTTTTGCTATTTTTTTAGCCCCTGTTATTTGTTTTTTTCCTACAATTTTATTCCTTAAGGTTTTTTTGTTTGTTTTGGTTTGATTCATAGAATTTTTGTTTTTCTTCTCTATTTGGTGGAGGTGGGGCCCTATGTCTGCTCAGGCTGGTAAAAGGCTGCAGATATCAAGAAATCCAACCAACCTAGTCACCTCAGAGGTTGGGATTTGTTGATCAGTATCAAATTACCCTACTTTACACCACCATTATTCCTATCTCTCTCTTTCTGTTACTCTCTTCTTTTTTGTCAGTCTTCCCTTTTACCCTCCAAATTTCCTTTCTCTTCTCTCTCTCTCTCTTTAAAATCTTTTACCCATTCATGTTCTTCACTCTTCTCATCCTTTTAGTTCTTTACCAAAAGGACACTTAAACACATTAGGTCAGAGTCATCTTAACTTGAAGAGAAAGTGAAAGGAAAAAGTAGGACAAGGAAATTGACAAAAAGAAAATACTCATGAGGAAGAAATAACAGAAACATTCTGGCAACATGAAAAACCAGGCCGGAGCAAGACCCTTCCCCAGGGGATCTTGAGGTAGCTACTGCAGAAGATTCCACTTATAAAGAAATGTTAGAAATGACCAAAGGGGAATTTAAAGTATGAATGATAAAAACAATAACAAAAACAATTTTCCAAAGTGGAAAATAACCAAAAGGAAATCCAAAAACAGAATAAAGTAAGACATGAATGATATGAGGAATATAGAAAAGATATAGGAGATATAAAGGAACTGAAACAATCAGTACAAAATATTAATAACAGATTAGACCATGCAGAAGAAAGAATCTCAGAGACAGAGGATAAAGCAGCTAACTCAAGCAGTGAAAAGGACAGAAAAAAAGAGAGAAAGAAAGTAGAACTTTCACTGACAGAATTATGGGTCTTCATGAAGCATTCAGTTATATCAGTTATTGTTATTCCAGAAGTGGAAGAAGAATGCCCCAGATAACTGGATACTAGTGGATATTATAAATGAAAATTTCCCAAATATCACCAAAGATTCTGACACACATCTGACCTAGGGTCCAATATCTTTTGACCCTAGGTCACCTCAACTCAAACAGTGCTACTCTGAGACCCATTATCATGAACCCATCCAAAGTCAAGACAAAAGAATAGATTCAGCAAACATCTAGGAGGAAGTGCCAATTGCTCTACAGGGGCAAGTCCATTAGGGTGTCTGAGGACTTTTCAAATGAAACTTTCAAGACAGAGACAATGGTCATCTACCTTTAATCTACTTAAACAAAACAATTTTCAGCCCAGAATTCTATTTCCTTCTAAGATAAGCTTTAAAATTAATGGAGAAATTAATTATTTACTGATATGCAAACATTGAGGAAGTTTGCCAAAATAAAACCTGCTTTACAGGAAATACTTAAACCTATTATACACACTAACCATCACAATGGACCACCAGCAAAGTAAATGCCCAGAAACTAAAGGACAAAACCTAGCTTCCACAAGGATGCTAAAGATAAAACGAAGCAAAGGAATTTCACAAAATAAGATGAATAGAACACCACCACACTTACACCAGTTATCTCAATAAATGTTAATGGCTTGAATTCCACACTGAAGAGGCATAGGCTGGTTGATTGGATAAAAAACCACAAGGCATCCATTTGCTTTCTGGAGGAGATACACCTAGCCTTGACAGACAAATTAAAATTAAGGAGGGTTAAGGGGTGGAAAACATTTTTTCAGGCAAATGGGAATCAGAAGAAAGGAGGGATTGCAATTTTGTTTTCAGATACAAGTGGAAATAAATCAAATAAAGTATAAAAAAAAAAGATGGGGCAGCTCCTGTGGATCAAAGAAGTAGGCCACTGGCCCCATATGCTGGAGGTGACGAGTTCAAACCCAGCCCCGGCTAAAAACTTCAAAAAACAAAAAAAGACAAAGATGTCAAATTGCTCAAGGAATCAATACAACAAGCAGACATTTCCATTGTATACATTTATGCACCCAACTTAAATGCTCCCAGATTCTTGAAGCAGACCTTAATTAGTCTGAACAATATGATATCCCATAACATCATAATAGCAAGGGACTTTAACACTCCTCTCATAGAGCTGGACAAATCCTCTAAACAGAAACTAAACAAAGATACAAGGTCTGTAAATGTCACCCCAGAACAACTGTGCTTGATAGACGCATATAGAACACTCCAACTCAAAGCTAAAGAATATACATTTTCTCCTTTGCCAATGGAATATTCTCCAAAATAGATCATGTCATAGAACACCAATCAAACCTCAACAAAATCAAAAGACTTGACATTTTACCTTGTATCATCTGAGACCACTATGCAATAAAAGTGGAACTCAAGTCCATCAAAAATTATAATACCCAGAAAAAGGCCTGGAAATTAAACAATCTTATGCTGAATGACAGTTGGGAAGAGAAAAATCTTAAGGAAGAGAAAAATAAGGAAATCTTTAACTTCCTTGAACACATCAACAATGAAGACGCAAGCTACCAAAACCTGTGGGACACTACAAAAGCAGTCCTAAGAGGGAAATAATATCACATTAGGTGCCTACATCTGCAAAATGCAAAGAGAGCCATGAAGACTATGTTAAACAGTTTGATGAAAATATTTCAGAGTGTATATGAAACCAGCACATGATTTTATTAATGGACACAGCTATGATTTAATAAAGAAAAGAAAAGAATAAAAGCACAAAGAGAGCACATCAATATCATAATGAATCATCTTAAAGACAAGAAAAAGGAAGAGCAATCCAATCTCTAACCTAGCAGAATAGAAATAACCAAAATTTCATCAGAAATAAATGAAATTTAAAATAAAAGAATTATTCAGAAAATTTAAAAAACAAAACTTGGTTCTTGGAAAAGATAAATGAAATCAATAAACCATTGGCCAGATGAACAGAAAGAAAACTGAAATCTTTAATCACTTCATTCAGAAATGAAAATGGGGAAATAACAACTGATACCTCAGATATACAATACATTATTTCTGACTACTACCCAAAACTCTATGCCAAGAAATTTGAAATGTGGAGAAAATGGACCAATACCTGGAATCACACCATCTTTCTAGACTGAACCATGAAGAAACAGATCCTTGAACAGACCAATATCAAGCATTAAGAGTGCAAAAACAATAAAAACACTCCCAATAAAAAGCCCAGGATCAGACGAGTTCACGTTAGAATTCTATCACACCTTCAAAGATGAGCTTGTACCTATACTGCAGACCCTATCCCAAAATATTGAGAAGAAAGAAACCTTCCCAATACATTCTATGGAGAAAATATCATTTTGATTCCAAAACCAGGAAAGGACCTAACTAATCTATTAGCTAAGATTTTGTTAAGTATTTTTGCATTGACATTCATAAGTGAAATTGGTAAGTGTAGTGGAGTTCTACTCATTAAAAAAATTATACATCATGATCAAGTAGTCTTCATTCAAGGGATTCAAGTATGGTTTAACATACAAAAATCTATAAATGTTATACACCATGTCAATAGAAGCAAAAACAAAGACCATAAGATCCTTTTAATGAATACAGAAAAAACATTTGACAAAATTCAGCAAACTTTTCTAACAAGAACACTTAGGAAAATAGCCATAGGTGGCATATTACTTAAGCTGATCAAACCCATCTATGAGAAACCCATAGCTAACATCATACTGAAGGGTGTAAAACTAAAAGCTTTTCCACTTGGAACTGGAACCAGATAAGAATGTCCACTATCACCAATATTATTCAACATAGTGCTGGAAGTTTTAGCTAACACAATCAGGCCAGAGAAGGAAATAAGGGGCATCCAGATGGGAGCAGAGGAGGTCAAACTGTCCCTCTATGTTGATGATATGATCTTACATTGCGAAAACCCCAGAGAATCAAGCAGAAAACTCTTGAAAGTGATCAAGAAATACAGTACCATCTCAGGGAATAAAATCAATGTCCACAAATCACTAGCCTTTGTATACACCAATAACAGCCAAGTTGAGAAGCAAATCAAGGACTCATTCCCTTCATAGTAGCTTCAAAGAAAATGAAATATTTAGGAATACACCTAACAAAAGCGGTGAAAGATATTTTCAAAGAGAATTCTGAAACCCTAAGAAAAGAAATTGCAAAAGACCCTAACAAACGGAAAAATACACCTTGCTCTTGGGTGGAAAGAATCAACATTGTCAAAAAGTGTATTATACCCAAATCCATCTACAGATTCAATGCAATCCCCATTACAATACCAACATCATATTTTGAATAACTAGAAAAAATAGTACTTCATTTTGTATGGAAACAGAAAAAGCCCCATATAGCTAAGGCTATTCTTAGTAATAAAACCCAAGTCAGAGGCATCACTCTACCTGACTTCAGGCTATATTACAAGTCCACAGTAATCAAAACAGCATGGTTTGGGCTCAAAAATAGAGACATGGACACATGGAATAGAATAGAAAAGAAAAACCAAGAAATGAAACTAGTCTTTACTTGCCATCTGATCTTTGAAAAAACAAACAAAAGGATATACGGGGGGAAAGAACCGCTATTCAATAAATGGTGCTGGCAGAAATGGAGAACCACATGTAAGAGTGGGACTCAACTTTTCACCCCTTACAAAAATTGACTCAAGGTAGATAAGAATTAAATCTAAGACCCAAAATGATAAAAGTCTTAGAAGAAAGTGTGGGGAAATCTCTCAATGATGTTGGACTGGGGAGATATTTTCAACAAAGCCTTCAGTGGCCATCACAACAACAACAAAAATTAACTAATGGGACTTAATTAAGCTAAAAACCTTTTGCACAGCTTAGGACACAGCAAGTAAAGCAAAAGGACAACCTTCAGAATGGGAAAAGATATTTGCAGGGTGCCAATCTGACATAGAGTTGATTATTAGAATCTACATATCAAAAAGAGAGTAAACATTCCATCTACCCCTGGGCAAGAGCTGCAAGGGAACATGTCAAATCTATCAAGTGTAGAGTATAAATGTCTTAACACAATAATTAAGTGAGGTGAAGGCTATGTTAACCAGTTTGATATAAGCATTCCAAATTGTATATAAAATCATCATATTGTACCCCATAAATGCATTAATGTATACACATATGATTAAATAAAAAATTAAAAATAAAAGAAGAAACTTCTCTGAGGAAGACAGACAAATGACTAACAAACATTTGAGAACATGCTCATCATCCCCAATCATCAGATACATGCAAACCAAAACCACCCTAAAATATCACCTAACCTCAGTGAGAATGGCCCACATCACAAAGTCTCAAAACTGCAGATGTTGGCGTGGATGTGGAGAGAAGGGAACACTTTCATACTGCTGGGGGGATTGCAAACCAATACAACCTTTTTGGAAGGAAGTATTGAGAATCCTCAAAGAACTCAAATTAGATCTCCCATTTGATCTTGCAATCCCGTTACTAGTCATCTCAGAAGAAAAAATAATCCTTTTATCAGAGGTACATTTGCACTAGACTGTTTATTGCAGCTCAATTTACAATCATCAAAATGTGGAAACAACCTAAGTGCCCACTAACCCAGGAATGGATTAATAAGCTCTGGTTTATGGATGCCATAAAATACTATTCAGCCATTAAAAAATAAGGAGACTTTACATCTTTTGTATTAACCTGGATGGAGGTGAAACATTTCTTCTTAGTTAAGCATCACATGATTGGAGGAGCAAGAATCCAATGTACTCAATTCTAATATGAAGGCAGCAGATGAGCTAATACAAGGGGTGGGGAGAGGGGAATTTGGGATTGAGGAGAGGGCAGAAGGGAGGGGTGGGGTCACACTGTGTGGCACACTTCTTGGGGGCGGACACAATTATAAGAGGAACTTTGTCTAATTACAGCAATCAATATAACCTTATTCTTTGTACCCTCGATGAATCCCAAACAAGAAAAAAAAAGTATAAATAAAATGAAATGGATAGCATAGAGAACAAAAACATTCAAAAAATAGTGTAATCAAAATGAGTTCAAAAATATTTAGTTTAAATGTTAAGTGAATGAACAGACAAGATAATTATATTGCTATTATTTTATAAATGTGAAAAATCTGTTGCTACTTTTAGTGACATCCTTTTATCTACCTATATATCTCTTCCCTTTACATACACAGTCATGCTACATATATATTCATACCTATGTGCACATATCAGCATATACATAATACATATATGTAGTAAAATTTATTTTATTTTCCTATCAGAATGGAAATTATATTGTACTTTAATTATTTGCTGCCATTCGTTACTTATATTAATTAAATTAATTAGTTAATTATCAAATTTATTAACCCTATCTATACATTTATGATGTATTAAATTGTATGTACAGTCATCAATGTGATGTGACCCACACTAATTTTTATACTCCCCTACCTGAGCAGCAAGCAGGCTTTTAGTTGTTGAGGAATTTTTAAAAAATTTATTTTGGATTTATACAAGGGTACAAATGATTAGATAACAATTAAGCTAAAAGTCTAAACTTTTCTCTAAATCTTGTACAATACGCATAACTTATGAGTTTATATTTTTGTAAGAAACATGCTGATTGTATACATTAAGTCAACAATGCACGTTGACAGAGGATTGTTTGTTTGTTTCTTTTTTTTTTTTTAGAGACAGAGTCTCACTTTGTCACCCTTGGTAGAGTGCTGCGACATTACAGCTCACAGCAAACTCAAACTCTTGGGCTTAGGCGATTCTCTTGCCTCAGCCTCCTGAGTAATTGGGACTACAGGCACCCGCCACAACACCCGGCTATTTTTTTGTTGCAGTTTGGCCGGGACTGGATTCAAACCCGCCACCCTCGGTATATGGGGCCGGCATCCTACTCACTGAGCCACAGGCATCACCTGGGATTGTTTATATGTTGGAGTTTTTCATGTTCAGTGATAAGAAACATTTTGAGGGAGGAATAGTTTTACTAGTTTTGTGAATAAGCTTTCAGCTCTTTTTAGTTGGAAGGTATCAGGCAATGGTTTAAAAAAAAAAAAAAAAAGAAAAAACCTAGGTTTTGGAAGTCCCCTGACATGAGAACAATAGGCATACCAATTTTTCCTCTAGAGAGTTTAATAAAATATACTCAGCCCTTTTATGAAGGGCACAGGAACAGTGATAGGGTTTGCATTCATCAAATTCCTTGTTCCAAAAAATAGGTACATAATTAGACTTTTAAAGCTGTTTGAATTTATTTCAAATGTGTAAAAATGATCCGTGCAAGGGAAATCACGGCAAACATAATGTATCTTGTTTTATCTGAAGCAAATTACTGTGTTGCCTGGTGATAGGATTATACCTTAAACTCTGAGAACAATGATCTCTAAGTCTTTTGAAGACTATTTTCACTCAGCATACAGGAAGGTCCTCTTTGTTCAACTGTATCTGGAGAGGAAGACTATATAATTTTATGTTTTTTTCAGTGGATATATACTATACAGATTATACATATGAGTTCTAGGTGAATACGTATAACATCTGACAGATATATATGAACAGCTTTTCACTTAAAATTTAGCGATTCCGTGATCCTTTGTAGAAGTATCAGCAGTAATTTTATTTTATTTTATTTTATTTTTTGAGACAGAGTCTCAAGCTGTCACCCTGGATAGAGTGCTATGGCATCACAGCTCACAGCAACCGCCAATTCCTGGGCTCTAGCGAGTCTCTTGCCTCTGCCTCCCACGTCGCTGGGACTACAGGTGCCCGCCACACTCCTGGCCATTTTTTGGTTGCAGCTGTCGTTGTTTGGTGGGCCTGGGGGATGGATTTGAACCTGACAGCTCAGGTGTACGTGGCTGGCACCTTAGCTCGTTGAGCCACAGGCGCTGAGCCAGATCAGCAGTAATTTTTGAACATTAATGAAAATATTACCATGTGGGCAGGGGAACTCTAGCCCGTGGCAATATCCACATTTCACACGCCCCAATCTTAGTCTGCCTTATGCCCATGAACTGTGGATCTTTTGGATGTAAGAGCAATATAATTGATCACTATAATTGAAAATCAAGCTAAAAAAAGACAAAGGAAGTATCTGTCTAGTGTGCTTCCAAGGCAGTTCAGTAATCTGTGCTAAGGGAAGGCGGCTTAGTCAGGTCCCCTCAGCGCTGGGAGAGCTCGTGGGGGTGTCCATGTCAGGAGAGTAAAAGACAGGCGAGGCTGGCCTCCACCAGGAACTCCCGGGCTATCTCTGCCTCCCGCTCTTCCCCGCCCTAGAAGCCTACTTTCCTCTCTCCATTCTCTGGTACCGCTTTCCCCAAGCCAGGTGGGAGGGTGAGGGTTGGGCACGGATCCGGAATCGTCAGGCGGTGGCTGTGTTCCCAGCTTCCTCTGATGCCGGGCTGTGATTCCCCCCATGAGGCACCTTCCTCTCTCCTTCTAGACAAGTTAGGAAAGTAAAGTTGTCTTGAGAGCCTAGTGATAGAAGGAACGTAGTGAAAGAAAACATGGTTATCAGCATGCAGGGAGTCAGATAATCACCTTGCCAACTTTCCCCTTAAAAGATTGTGGTCCATGTCCTAGACCACAGTGACACCCAAGAACCCCGGCGTCTCGATGCCCCTTCTGGATGTTTGAGATTTTATTATCTCTAACTTTGGGGAAGCGTTTACTGTCTGTTCCTCCTTCCTATTTTTCATCGTCTTTCATTTCACTAGCCCAGTATTTCTGGGCAATTGGTATTCAGACTGGCCAATTGTACTCATACCTTTCCTAAATTAAACATTTTGGTTCTTTCAAAATTTACATGAATTTGGTCAACTCTAGGTAGAAAATGGCCTGGCCAATGGTGCTGTGAAGCAAGAGATTCTTAACAACAGCTAGTAGATTTGACTCGATAAAAATCAGCCCATTTGAGAAAAGGTGAAATGGTGCCTCAGATCTTCATCCAGCCGGGAATATTCTTGGAGAATGCTTCTGTTAGGCACACGGTTGGCAGTGGAGGCCAGTGACACAGACAACGCTTCTGGGCAATGCTACATATATAGGAGACCTTCAGAAAGTTTCTTGTGAACACATTTCTAAGGAAAGTGGCCACATTAAGTATTCAGTGTGTTTGCCTTTATACAGATGCCCCACGGGGAAGTGGAACATCTAAAACTTCTTTTGTAAGAGGAAACCAAGAGTTTCCAGTTCTTAACGACTTCCCCTGCTGTATTATTTTAATTCTTCTGAAGGCAGCTCATAGCACTGGCTTCTATAAGGATGAGAAGTTTGTCTAAATGTGTAAAAGAGATGCTGGACCTTTTACCTACGTAAATGTTTCTTTCCTTGTGGGCAAACTGTTATTGTAAGAGATGCCTATCTCTAATTTTAAAAACCCACAAAGGGATTGATTAAAGTTATTATAACATGTTTATTGTCCCAAAGTAGTACATTTTCCTCAAAGATTTTGTGCCGTTCCCATATGTTAAAAAAGAAGCTTGACATTTACATCATTGTACGATCCCTAAGGTAGGTTTAATCATAGCAACAGGGAAAAGCTAATGGTCTTGATTATGAAAACGTTGTACTTTTTTATATTCTCCATGTTAGTAATACTTGTTGTTAAATGTTGAGGACTTCCTATGTTTTGCACATGGAGCCCTGCACTGAACCTACCATCTCTTCCTCTGGTGATGGAGAAGCTTATTCGGTGGGTAACCAACTTTAGAGAAGTGAGCGAGGCTGTCCAGTACAATCCTCTGTGGCTTCCCACCCAGGGTTGCAGTTGGGTGTCTGCCCTTACGCTGATTACCAGCTGCAGGTGGTCTACACTTCAGAAGAAGACTTGCTTTTTAGAACAGATTTCCACGTTGGTGTTCATTGCCTACTGTCTAAGGCGTAATTTGTTTCCGAGTGCTCGCCCAGGGAAAGGCATTGGCCCCTTGGTGTGTGACTACTCACTTATGAGTGTGTATTTGCATGCCCACAGCACCTTACTGCAGCTTGACCCTCAGCCTGAAGGATGGTGGCATCGTAAACAGGACGGCCGGGGCGGTGGGAAGTCAAGTGCATTATTTCTGCAAGCCCGGGTACCGACTGATCGGCCACAGCAATGCCAGCTGTCGACGGAACCCGCTCGGCACGTATCAATGGGACGCGGTCCCACCACTCTGCCAGGGTAAGCAGGTGCCTCTCAGCTCCTCTGGGCCTCTGTCCAGCATTTTTGTTATAGTCATACGCTGAAAATGAGTGAAGCACGGACTAAGGATAAAAGGTAAGAAAAATTGAATGTTGCCTTAGACAGTACCAGCCAGGCATCTGTCTGACCATGCAGACATTTCTGACGTTTGTACCGAGCTTGACGCAGCTCTAACCCCGAAAACAGAAGATGGTTGGACGTTCACTCGATCCTGGGGACAGCAATTCTAGTACTTACTTGTGCACCATGTTGAAAAATGTAAAAAATGTGGCCTCTGATTATGATTCAAAATATTTTTTCTTGACAATTGTGTTAATTAAAAACAAAATCCATTACTGAAAACTCATTTTTCCTATTTTGTTTAAAAATTCATTCTTTGGATCATAAACCCTGTATTTTGTTTTCTTTTGGTCATTTAAATTTAGAGCTTGTTAAAGTTGACATTAATATTTCATGTTTTTTTTTGCATTTTATCTACCATGTTCATAAAAAAAACAGGTTTTCAAATATGGCATTTTAATTGAAGGCTTTGAAGTCATAAAATTTTCATAGTTTTGTCTTACAAGGTTTATATTCATAATGTAATATATTAGTCGTTGAAAGCTAATGATGATTTATGAGTGAAGACTTATATTGGCTCCTTCATTTCTTCTTCATTAGATAATAGATTTTTTGGTATTTGCTTATAAGGCAGTGATAGCTCCTAATCAGAGTTCTTGTATGAATCTCTAACCATAAGAAATCAATTAGATAGTTGCATTATTTACGTTTTATCTTCAGAAATTCTTTTTTAATAAAAAATGAAGGTGAAGATAGGGCCAAGAAGCTTACCTTGTTAAGCTTGTTAGGAATAGGTTGTTTTTTTTTTTTTCTTTTCCAGTAGAAGAAGAAATACTTCTTATTTGCTTTAAGTGGTCTCTGAGTGTGTTTATCCCACCAGCACTGCTGGAGAGAGCACACCTTCCACTCAGGGAGCACCAGCTGGGCTCTGGCCCATTGGCAGAAAAGCTGGCGACAAAGTAGGAACCCAGAGAGCAGCCTGGACACAGGCAAGGGATTAGAGCAGGATGGTCAGGTGCCTGAAATCATGTCTTTCCCTACAGAGGCTGAGTTCAAACAGGGCCTTATGCTCTATATGCTCCCAAGGCAGAAGCAGGCCAAGACAGTGGCCTGGGACCTCTGTGTGATGGGAGGGACTCGTGAGAGGTGGTGACAGGTACAGGGCAGTCTGTCTTCCCCACACACAGGGAGTTGTGACAGCTGTCAGTGAGGTGGGGGACAGCTTGCTGACCCAGTGCATGGTTGAGAAGGAAGAAAGGACGTCGAGAATGTGGTCTGTGGATGAGTCTGGCCCTCTCTTTTCTTCTTGCTTTTCCTTCCACGGCAAATGACTCAGAGATAAGACTCGTGCCCTGCAGACCAGTCCCCTCTGAAGTCTTAGCAGTTTGGCTGAGGAATTTGAGGAATCGCGATCGCCGTGTTTTCTCTTGGTGTGGAACATTATTGAGACGCAGGCAGTTGTGGGCGTGGGGTCCTGGAGCCAGACGACACGTTCTATGAAACCTGTTAGAATAGCTTCTTTCAGATTTCTTCTCAGAGATAAAAGACCTTTGTGAATTTCTTCCCAAATTATGAAGCATTTTAGTAATATCATCCTTCTGAAACAGACTCGCCATTCTCTACACTTTCTGCTAACCTTTCTGCTAACCAGGGAGTTAATATGATCTTGTTCTTTCTTCATAAATTTTGACCTTTAAAACCTGGAGGGATCTTCAAAACAATCTCACGTAAGTGCTTGTTTTTATGTTTTTGAGACTGGGACATATAAAAGTTAAATGACCTAATAATCATAAAAACGTTGGTCC
Source organism: Arctocebus calabarensis (assembly GCA_963573935.1). NCBI lineage: Eukaryota > Metazoa > Chordata > Mammalia > Primates > Lorisidae > Arctocebus > Arctocebus calabarensis. Next base: position 19,867 of record CAUYON010167027.1, read on the forward strand.
AGAATCTAATCCTTCTGCTTGCCTGGTTAGTATTTAAGTGAATGGCTTCTTGCCAAAAGAAATTCTACTTACAGCAGAATATTACAAATATGAATTTTGACATTAATCTATATTTTAAATGCTTAAATTCATTTACTGTGGGAGGGTTCTTTTAGTCATCTCTTAGATATTTATTTGTGTGAATAGTGTTTTAATTATAATATAAAAATATTTCATCATATGGGAGGTTATAGTTATTAACATAAAACAAAAATGATGTAGAAAGTAGGATTTTTTTGAACATTGAATTTAATTGGGGTGCCATCAAATAAACATTTTATTATTTTAAAAATAACATAGAACTTCTCAAATATAGTAAAACTTACTAGCTGGATATATAAACACCATTGAAAACAAATTATAAAAGCTTAAATAGCAAAAGGTTATCTATAACCCATATTGGCAACTCACAGCATAAAGGTCTTTTGCTTATTCTTAAAGAGGCATTAAAGTTGATTTAACTGAATTTAATACAAAACATACATGTATGTGGTGGCGCCTGTGGCTCACCAGTAGGGCACTGGCCCCATATACTGAGGGTGGCAGGTTCAAACCCGGCCCTGGCCAAACTGCAACAAGAAAAAAAATAGCTGGGAATTTTGGTGGGCGCCTGCAGTCCCAGCTACTTGGAAGGCTGAGGCAAGAGAATCACCTAAGCCCAAGAGTCAGAGGTTGCTGTGAGCTGTGATGCCACAGCACTCTACTGAGGGCGACGAAATAAAACTCTGTCTCTAAAAAAAAAAAAAAAAAAAAAAAATACATGTGATTGCTGCAGTCTGTCCTAAGGGAGATTTGATTTATTTAGTATTACCTATTCACTTTCCTTTTGTTCCTTATATGACGCAGAACTTTTACATAATGTAAATACTCTCCAAAGTTGTAGCAAGCCTTGGGCTCATTAGGCACAGTTAGGAAGGGACTCTGTGGGTTTGGCCTGCCTCCCTTCTATGGTAACTCATGTAGGATGAGCTGTGTGCCGCCCTGGAAATGTCCCATCCACCAAACAATGTTTTCAGTGGTTGCGTGGGCTGGTCGCTAAAGAAACAAAATAAACAAGACTTGTTTCTTCCCCCAAAGACTTACGCCTAATCATGCAAAAAAAGAATTACTAATTATGATAACTGCCATCCTGAAGGCTAGACCTGGAATATTCATTCGTACATGAGGCTGTATAGAATGAATTAAGCAGAATTCTTCGTGATGTGCCAGTAGAATTCTTTCCAGGTGAAGTGTCTCTAAGAAACATGACGAGAGGAAATATTTCAATAATTGTAAGTTCAAAAAGTTATTTTAGTTTAAATGTGAAAACACTTTAGAAACAAGAAGGCACTATGGGTTATCATAGATTTGTTGTTATTTTCCTTTAGTGTTAACAAATAAATCTTAAGGAAAACCTATTTTCTATCGAGTTGTTGGTATCTTGTTAGTGATTTAATGTCTAAAGGATAACATGACATTTAAAGAACTCTTCATTTTCAATGTTAAGATAGTTGAAGATCGTGTTCAATCTTTTTCAAAAAAAATCTTTCATTCTTGTGCAACAAGTTAATATCCGTAGGTGAATTATCACCTCCTTTATGATCTTGGTCTGCTGATAGTTTAAGCTATCTGCTGTGAAGTCAAAGACTGGTGACCTCTCTCTTTGAAATATTTGAAACTCTACAGGGCAGAAGCAATTTGCATTAATGTTGGATCAGTGGCTGTAATGCCACACTCCTCCACTCATGTCAGCACAGACGTCTTTCATGATTCTATTATATCTTTACATATATTACATTTACCCTTCTATATAAAACCAGGAAATGAGGATTGTCATGCAGCAAAATTACAGGGATACATGTTTAACTCTGAATCCTATAGGCTTAAAATGCACTATCTAAAAAAAAATGGCCCAAACAGGGTCTGTGTTATGAAGAGCATGTGTCTTGTGCAATTTCTTGACATTTGTTTTTATACACCTGCACACAGGCGAGGCGATGCAAATCAGGCGTCACGTTTGTGGATTAGGGCTCTCGTTTCAGATCTTAAGACTAATAATACAGGACCGAGGAAGACACATCTACTTTCATTTCAGCTCAGGCTTCCCTCTGAGTTGGGCACTGCAGCTACCAAGATAAATGAGACCTATTCCCAGCTCTCAAAGTTCTGGTCACTGTGGAAGAGAGACTCACAAGCTAATGGTTACAGTTCAGGGTGGCAGAGAACAGAGGTAGCCTGGAGACCAAGAGGGGTCCCCTGCTGGGACACTGCAGCTGAGATTTGAAGGTGGGGTGTCATGGGAGGACACAGAGTTGGGGCAGTGAGCAGGGCAGGGCATGGCAAACCCCAACTCCAAGTGTCTGTGGCTCCGCTTTCTGTCCTATAGTTGACGTGAACCCATTCCGGGCAAAAGAGATCAAATCCTATCTGCCTCTTAGAAAGAGAAACCCTTGGTTGTTTGAGGGTTCATTGGAGTGAGCCGTCTAGAAAACAGGGTGTGAAGGGGACCATAGAGACAGGTGTTTGAGTGATATAATACAGTGGAATTGGATTTCACAAGGAAACAAATACTGAGCAGAACTAGGAAATAAAGTTAGCAGAGAAAGAAATCTGGGGTGACATTTTTTTTTTCTCGTTTGTGTTGCTGGGAGTATTTGGAACCACTCGTGAAAATAAGGACAGTAGGAAGAAAAGGAAGCTTCAGGAAGTTGGTAGTGACTTGCCGTGCTCCAGACACCTGTGGACAAGGTGTCCACAGAGAAACATTGGTGCTGAGACAAGGTGAAGTTATCCATAAGGGGCAGTAGATTAAATTAATTTAAGATCCTAGATGCATCATTCTTTATTTTACATGAGATGTTTGACTTCATAAATTCTGTAAGGACCAATTCAAATGAATCACATTGTAATATACAGGTAATTAAAAAGAATGCTTTCTGCTGCAATAAATTTTAAACTGGACAGCTCAACCACAAAATAAATAATCTCTGAGACTCTGACGAGAGATCTCATTTGGTCAAAAACGGTTATAAATCCTGTAATAAATCATGTAGAATGTCTTTAGATAATTGGGGATTTAATTACTAATGTGCAAATGTTGAAATATTTTAAGACTTTCACCCTGCTTTATAGTCTTCATAGTTATTTTAATCACTTTCATTTGAAAATAGGAAACTTGAAAACTGAAAAAGAAGAGAGAAAACCAAATAAATAGACAAGTATTTCTTTGTCATACTAGAAATGTAAGATCTGTAGTAATAAATTTAATATTTCAATTATCCTTGAGTTTGCACATAATTTTTTTCTCAATGATTTATTATCATTTTATTTAGTTTTACATAAGAATAAATATAAGTTATATATTTTCTAAATGCATTAAGACTTACATTTTTCTCTTTTTTTTTGTTGTAGTTGAGATGGAGTTACTTTTGTCCAGGCTAAAGTGCTGTGGCATCATTCTAGCTCACAGCAACCTCAAACTTCTGGACTCATGTGATCCTTCCACTTCAGCCTCCCAAGTAGCTGGGGCTACAGGTGCACCACTGGGCCAGGCTAATTTTTCTGGGTTTTTATGTAGAGATGGAGTCACACTATTTTGTTTACACTGGTCTAGAGCATCTGGCCTCACGCGATCCTCCTGCCTCAGACTCCCAAAGTGCGAGGATTCTAGGTATAAGGCACAGCATAGCCTAGTTTTTCTTTAAAAAAATGTTGAGAAGAATATTTTGAAATGTTTGCAAAATGCAACATTTTGGTAAATGAGCAAAATCAAAACCTGAAGCATGAGTTCATTTTCTTTTAGGCCCCTAACCACTGATCTTACAAACAGCATCTGTCCTCCTGTGCCCCTCAAACCCTAAGCAAAATACTCTGTCACTTGTAGCCATTTGGTAAATATCTTAAATAAAAAGAAATCAATAACTCTCTTACTAAGACATGTATTTGAGATTTATATTTTTCCATTGAAAGATTATTTATCTCATGTCAGAATTTATTTTGTTCTCTTCTGTTTTTATGGACTTATTATAGACACACATAATTTTGAGAAAAAAAGATGACTTGAGTTTGAAATCCGAGGACACATTGTGGGGACCAGGTCCCTCAAAAATAGTCTCATTGTGCTCAGAGAGTCTTAATCTCCTGTACCTGTTGCCTGCCATGAGAAGTGGGAATTTTGGTATCTGTCAGAACTATTGAGAGAATTAAAAATAATGTGGGCCAAACCTTCAGCTATGACATCCGTGCTGGTTGTTATGAGGTCTGGGAGGGACTATGTGAGACACCTGCTCCAAACTCTGCTGGAATCGTGTGACACGAGGTGGCCGAGCCCAGGACCCGCTGCAACTCTGGACTTCGCTCTTTCCAGATACTCTGATGGCCTGTGATTAATGCTTGGATTAGATAGAGTTTCCCAGCTGATCCTCTGTGAGTGAAAAGATGCAGCAGGCAAGATGGATTTTATTGGTTTCTGAGAACTCCAGGTTGTTTTTCTCACTTTGCTTGACCTTTGAAATTATTTCTCTCAGAAAATCTGTGTGGGTTTTTATCATCCTTGATAAAGCCAGGCAGATCTTCTTCCCTCCTCGGGCTTCATTTCCTGCCTTAACACCAGAAACTCGGCCAAGCAGCTGCTTCCATTACCAATACACTAATCTTATTCATCTTGAAGAAAAGCCTGAATTAGAACTGAAATTTTCTGTGTTATCACAAAGATCCAGTTAAACTGGTACATCACAGTGCACGACTTTCAAGTTCCCACATTCAAGAGAAAGCAATTCCCAAGAAGCTATTTTTAAGCTATGATTCTCAGAGCATTTTTATAAGCGATAGCTTTTGCTTAGAATTAAGCTGGTCTATTGTTGATTTATGCTTTGCTAGCATTTTTTAGGCAATAAAGAGTAGAAAAAATAATCTTTCTCACAAATTATTTCTGTCCTTAAAGTCAAAATTTAAGGCTAGATGGAGGTGGATGCCTGTATTCTACTAATACATGGGTCATTATGAAAGTTTTGAGATGCACAAAAATTAAAACACGTAAAATCTATGTGGATGGAAGCAAATGATGCCCTCTTCCAGTAACACTGTTAGCTGAGGAAGTTGAAACTTGCTTGGGTGAATCAGAAAAGAAGCTGTCGACCATGTTTCTTGGAAGTGAAATAACATAACCCAGTCTGCTCACTGTGGTACTTTCATAGTAACCCATGTACATGGTATGAACTGGCACAAAGAAGAATAGGGATGAGAGGGAAGACTCGTGTGAGCCCCAGATCTCCTCACCCCTATCACTTACAGACGCTAATGCTCAAAGTGGGCCGTACCCAGTGAAATGCAATGACTGATTATCTGAGATGGGGGTTGAGCATGAGTTCTTCAGATTCCAAATTATCCTGAAGCATGGGAGTCTTTGAGTCCCACAGGACAGTGACCCTAGGTCTCTGGATCAGAGTTTGATTGTGACACGGGACAATTTTGCTTTATGTGCCTTTATTTGTGAACTTTCTTTTCATGAAACTTATTTTATGTTCCTAAGACATAGCTATTTTTTAAACATTTGTACTCATGCCTTTTTATCAGCTCTCTGAAAGTGTGTGGGTCAACGTTACTTCCTTTTCACAGAGGCTTTACAGTGGGTTTGTTCCTGAGTACACATTCCAGAGGCTTCATTGGCCGAGTCGGTGTCCTTGTTACACATATGATTGATGACTTACCACGATTCAACTCATGCTTATGGTGGAGTGGGGTCATCCCAGTCCCCACACAATATACAACACTGGATGAACTACCAGAGACACCTAACACTTCATTACAAAAAAGGCCTTAGGATATTGTGTCCTGACTCTTTGGTCAGCTATGCTAAGCTATGATGTTCGGTAGGTTAAGCGCATTAAATGCATTTTTGACACGATATGTTTTAGCTTATGATAGATCCCCATTATAAATTGAGGGATGTCCGTAATCACCCACTTGTGTGCTGACACTCCAACCCTGCTAAGTCCCCTTTCTTTTCATAGTTATTTTTTAAAATCAAATTAATAAGACTTTAGTTTTCTTCCTTGGATTATGTTGCGTGTAATATTTTCAGGAGATTGAAAGCATCTAAGAATTTCTAAAACACAACTCAACTGAATCCTGTCCTCTTACATTTCCATTTCAGAATTGGCTGGATTTATTTTTACCTCCTCTGTTTGCTTTTATGTCATTAGGTGCCTCTATCTGCCCTCATTCTCAGCCATGTTGTTATTTACCCCTTCAAAGAAATGGAAGTGCATTACTGATGCCAGTGTTTGCTCCTTGGAAATTCCTAACGTCACCCCGTACTCATACCCGAAATAAAAGAGTGTGAGGTGTGCGTCCTCATCAGCCTGGAGGTGCCCAACCCTGCCCCTGCCCTCTCGCTGTTAGCTCAGCCTTCAACATTGTTAATGGTGCATGAGATTCTGGCTGAGAATCAAGGAGGTGATGCACAGTGTAATTATTGAAAGAAAGCACTTGGGAAATGAAAGACAAGGGAGAGAAAAAGGAAGACCTCAGAAATATTGTCCCTAATGCTCAAATTCAATGTGGCCTTTAGATTTTCAGAAATGTATTTTGAAAATGTATTTCTAACCCATTGGTTGAATGACTGAATGCTGGTGGTTTGACATTGAAAAGAAAAATAAACACGAATGTGGTGAAATATAGTAACGTGGAGACAGTCCAGGAGAGTAAATGATGCCAACATCTGCCCCTCTGAGATCTGAGCACTGATAGAGCCATTTACTTACGACTGCCTAGGAAACTGGGCAATTTGAATAGTGTTGCCACTTTCCTTAGAAGAAATAAAAAAATAACAAATTTACTTCTTGGGGTATTTGTAAGATTCAGCAAGGTAATCAAGTAAAAGAACTTATCTCAGTGGCAGAGATTTTGTACTTGATCCATGTGTACTATCCTGACTATGACAAAACAAAAACCAGAGATTTCTCAATAATTCATCAATCTCTTTCACCCCATTGTGTACATGATCTTCTGAACCTTGTGGTCAGTACTCCTAGTGTTTTGGATAAGAACCAATATGTGTAAGCTGAGGATCTACTGTGATTGAGGAGACTCTGCCTAACCCTTGAATGTTTAGAAATCGGCTTCACGTCTTTCAGCTTGTGGGTTCACTGCTAATTTCCACTGATGTAGCATGAGAGTCTAACACATTAGCCACCAAGTGTTTTCCCTGCATCCATGATAAAAAGTAAAAGTATTCTTTCAATTGTATTTAGTTTTTACTTGACCCTGAAGAATGCTATTAAAAAAAATAAATCCATTTTTATCTCTTGGATTTCTCTTCTGTTCCATATGTCCATGTCTCTTTTTTGTGTAAATACCATGCTGTTTTGATTACCGTGGACTTATAATATAGCTTGAAGTCTGGTAAGGTGATGCCTCCAACTTTACTTTTATTGCTAAGGATAACCTTAGCTACACAGGGTTTTTTCTGTTTCCATATAAAATGAAGTACTGTTTTATCCACTTATTCAAAATACTATGTTGGTATTTTAATGGGGATTGCATTGAATCTGTAGATTGCTTTGGTAGAATAGACATTTTGACAATGTTGATTCTTCTCAAGCAAGAGCATGGTATGTTCTTCCATTTGTTAATGTCTTCTGCAATTTCTTTTCATAGTGTTTCATAATTCTCTTTGAAAAGATTTTCACCTCTTTTGTTAGGTAGGTATGTTCCTAAGTATTTCATTTTCTTTGAAGCTACTGTAAAGGGAATTGTGTCCTTGATTTGCTTCTCAACTTGGCTGTTATTGTCATATGCAAAGACTACTGATTAGTGGACATTGATTTTTATACTCTGAGACATTACTGTATTTCTTTTTATTTATTTATTTTTTATTTTTTTATTGTTGGCGACTCATTGAGGGTACAAGAAACCAGGTTACACTGATTGCATTTGTTAGGTAAAGTCCCTCTTACAATCATGTTTTGCCCCCAAAAGATGTGGCACACACTGAGACCCCATCCCCCTCATTCCTTCCCTTTCTCTTCTCTTCTTTCCCCACCCCTCCCTCATTCTTTCTCTCTCTGTTCTCCTCTTTCCCCACCCCTCCCTCATTCTTTCTCTCTCTGTTCTCCTCTTTCCCCACCCCTCCCTCATTCTTTCTCTTTCTGTTATCCACTTTCCCCACACCACCCACATTATTTTTCTCTCTATTCTCTCCCCTTTACCCACCCCCACCATGTCAATAACAGTATTTCTTGATAGCTTACAGGAGTTTGGTGGTTGAGTCTTTGGGGACCGCCTCTGCTCCTACTTGGATGTCCTTTACTTCCTTCTCCCAGTTGATTGCCTTGGCCAGAACGTCCAGAACTATGTAGAATAATAGTGGTGATAGTGGACATACTTGTCTGCTTCTAGTTCCAAGTGGAAAAGCTTTCAGTTTTACACCCTTCAGTATGATGTCAGCTGTAGGTTTGTCATAGATGGCTTCAACCAGCTTAAGAAATGTGCCACCTATGGCTATTTTCTTAAGTATTCTTGTTAGAAAAGGATACTGAATTTTGTCAAATGCATTTTCTCCATCTATTGAGAGGATCTTATGGTCTTTGTTTTTGCTTCTATTGACATGATGTATTACATATATGGAATTTCGTATGTTCAACCAACCTTGCATCCCTTGAATGAAGCTTACTTGATTGTGATGTATTTCTTTTTTAATGAGTGGCTGCAATCTATTAGCTAAGATTTTGTTGACTATTTTTGCATTGATATTCATTAGTGAAATTGGTCTGTAGTTCTCCTTTTTATTTAGGTCTTTTTCTGATTTTGGAATCAAGGTCATGTTTGCTCCAGAGAATGTGATACAGAAGTTTCCTTCCTTCTCAATATTTTGGGATAGGGTCTGAAGTATAGATACAAGCTCATCTTTGAAGGTGTGATAGAATTCTGATGTGAAGCCATCTGGTCCTGGACTTTTTCTTGGAAGTTTTTTTTTTTTTTTTTTTCTGCACACTCAGTGCTTAATATTTGTCTGTTCAAGACATCTATTTCTTACTGGTTAAGTCTAGGAAGATGGTGTGATTCCAGGTATTGGTCCATTTTCTCTGTGTTGCCAAATTTCTGGGCATAAAGATTTTGACAGTAATCAGAAATAATGTATTGTATCTCTGAGGTATCAGTTGTTATTTCCCCCTTTTCATTTCTGATTGAAATGATTAAAGATTTTACTTTTCTATTTCTGATTAATATGGCCAATGGTTAATCAATTTTATTATCTTTTCAAAGAATCAAGTTTTCATTTTATTAATTTTCTGAATGATTCTTATGTTTTCAATTTCATTTATTTCTCATTTAATTTTTCGTATTTCAGTTCTTCTTCTGAATTTGGGATTGGATTGCACTTCCTTTTCTATTTCTTTAAGATGATTCATTAGATTATTGATGCACTCTCTCTGTTTTTCAGATATAGGCACCTAAGGTGATAAATTTCCTTCTTAGGACTGCCTGTTCTGTGTCCCACAGGTTTTGGTAGCTTGTATGTCTGTTGTTGTTGTGCTTAAGGAAGTTAATGATTTCCTTATTTATCTCTTCCTTGACCCAACTTCCATTCAGCATAAGACTGCTTAATTTCCATGCCTTTGTGTGGAGATGATAATTTTTGTTGGAATTGAGTTCCACCTTTATTGCCTAGGGGTCTGAGGAGATACAAGGTAAAAATATTAATTATTTTGACTTTGTTGAGGTTTGATTTGTGTCCCAGGATATGATCTGTTTCCCATAGAGAATGGGAGAATGTCCCATGGGTCAAGGAAAAGAATGTATATTCTTTAGCTTTGGGATGGAGTGTTCTGCATGTGTCTATCAAGCACAATTGTTCTAGGTCTCTACCTGACATCTGATCTTTGATAAATCAAACAAAAGCATATAGTGGGTAATTGAATCCCTGTTCTACAAATGGTTCTAGGAGAACAGGATAACTACATGTAAAAGACTTAAACTCAACCCACACCATTCACCCCTTAAAAAATTGACACAAGATGGATAGGAGACTTAATTCTAAGACACTAAATGGTGAAAATCTTAGAAGAGTGTTTAGAAAAACTCTTGATGATGTTGGACTGGGGAAAGATTTTATGACAAATACTCCAGCGACCATCACAACAAGAACAAAGGTCAAAAAATGGGACTTAATTAAGCTGAAAAGCTTCTGCACAGCTAAGGATACAACAAGTAAAGCTAAAAGACAGCCTTCAGAATGGGAAAAGATATTTGCAGGGTTTCAATTTGGTAACGTATTGATAACTAGAATCTACAGAGAACTCAAATTAATCAACAGAAAAAGAGTAAACAATTCCATCTGGGCGAGAGACATGAAAAGAACCTTCTATGAGGAAGACAGACAAATAGCTAACAAACATTTGAAAAAAATGTTCATCTTCCCTATCATCAGAGAACGCAAATAAAAACTACCCTGAGATATCACCCTGAAATATTCTCACCCAATGAGAATAGCCCTCATCACAAAGTCTCAAAAGCTAAAGATGCTGGCGTGGATGTAGAGAGAAGGGAACACTTTTACTCTGCTAATGGGACTGCAAACTAATACAACCTTTTTGGAAAGAAGTATGGAGAACTCTCAAAGGCCTCAAGCTAGACCTCCCGTTTGATCCTGCAATCCCATTTCTAGTCATCGACCTGGAAGAAAAAAAAAATCCTTTTGTCACAGGACATTTGCACTATGACTGTTTATATCACAGCTTAATTTACAATCTCCAAAATGTGGAAACAGCCTAAATGTCTGCCAACCGAGGAATGGATTAACAAGCTGTGGTCTATGTACACTATGGAATACTATTCAGCCATTAAAAAGATAGAAACTTTACATCTTTTGTATTAACTTGGATGTAATTGGAATGCATTATTCTTAGGAAAGCATTACAGGAATGGAGAAGCAAGAATCTAATGTACTCAATTGTCACATGAAGGCAATAGATGATCTAATACAAGGTGGGGAAGTAGAGGAAAGAAGGAGGGGGATGAGGGTTACGGTGTGTGACACACCTCTTGGGGGTGGGATGCAATTATACGAGGGACTTTACCTAACAAACACAATCTGTGTAACCTAATTCTTTGTACTCTCAATGAATCCAAAAAAACAAACAAAAAAAAGGAAAATGAAAGAAAAATAAATAAATAAATAAGAAGGGAAATTATTGCTTCTCATGACAATAAATGCTACCATATTCTTCACATGTTCCAGAGGTTCGGCTGTGTAAATTATTTCATGCATTCTGACACAGTAACCCTGCTGAGGACGTGTGTTGCTTTTTGTTTTACAGGTCAGGAATCAAAGGCTCAGATAATTTCGATAAATTTTCCAATTCATAAGCAGACAAGTGCCAAATCAGACTTTGCTGTATATGAATCCATGTGATTTCAATTATTCCATCCTATTTTCTGTAGCTTATGAAATAGCTTGTGAAATAATCGCACAGATCTTTATTTCCCACCTGCACATATGGGAGAGATTCTACACCAGGGCTCAGGTTTCAGGGACAGACAGGAGGCAGAAGCCTGATGCAGGCTACACAAGACGTCAAGAATTTCTCCGTGTTCTGAAAATATGCCTTGAGACCTAATGATGCTCATATTGTGCTGAAAGAATTCCTTGGATTTATTGCTTGAAGTAAAAGTTAATAAAGGGATCATATTCCCTAATCTTCTCTTCTTGTTATAATCACATTAGGTTACATTTTTCAATATGTTGAAAATGATGAAATTTCACTTACAAGATATTGGCAATGCTGATATGTTCTTTATGATGCTGGGGACAGAAAATTTGGAATGATATTTTATCCTCCATTAAATACAAGTTTAAAATGTGGATTGTTTTGGAGGGGCGGTGTCTGCATCTGTTCCTGTAGTACTGTAACAGAATAAGACAGGTGGGGTCAGAAGTCTCTCAGTCCTGGAGGCTGGGGAGTCCAAGATCAAGGCAGCAGCAGGTTTAGCTGTCAGGTAAGGGCCACACCCCCTGCACGGGGGGGGGGGAATGTTGTGTCCTCGTGTGGCAGAAGTGGAAGGGCAGAAAAGGATGGGCCTCTGTCCCTCCCCTTGTCCCCTTAAAGCTCTTTATAAGGACACTTAATCGCACTGATGAGGGAGGAGCCCTCACACGTAATCCCTTCTTCTTACAAGGCCACGCCTCTCAATACTATGGAGGGGGAGATATCACTACGTCCATGTCCTGCGGATTCTGGCCATAATGCACAAGTGTCCACATCTAGCCTCCCCCGCCTCGCCTCTCCAGCCTCCCCTTTCTCCCCCACCCAACTCTCCTCCTTTCCACGGCATCCAAAGCAGCCTTCCCATGTCTGCCTGCTTGCTTCTCTCTCGGTTCCTCTCCAGACAGCAGAGTGATCGCATCAACTCACAATGCTCTAAAGGTGCCCCACAGTGCCACAACCTGGCTCTGAGCATTATGCCCCTCGATGGCCTCTCAGACATTTCCCCACACCTGTTCCTCTCACAGCCACTCAAGAGCCAAGCTCACTTCCCATAAACTGTTAACTGCCAGGCTATCCTGAGGGCGTAGCTTAAAATGCATGAATTGCGTCCATAAGGTGCCTGCTGCAGAGAGAAAACTGTGCAGGGAAGGAAGTACAAGGATCGCCTTGCACAGGAGGACTCGTATATCTCAGTTTGGGGGGCGATCTTTCTTTATGTCTGATGCCCACTTCCCATGTTGCCTTATATTTTTTATTTTTCAGTTGTGAACAAGCTATCAGGAGTAGCAGTTGAGTTGAAATCAGTTTTGAGGGGACCGATGGGCCTTCATTCTGCATGTACAGCTTCTTCCAAGGTCTCCTCCCACAATGTGGGCCCATGCAGGGAACAGAATTCTCACTTTGGTACTCGGTTAGCTGACTTTAAAAAAAAAAATCTCCTTTTTCTTTCCTCAAACATTTCCATATCCAACATACAATTACCTTTCAAGGAGCACTTGCTGATGAACAAAGTGCATTCGGTCAAGCCAGCAGCACATGATTCTTTAAAGCAGCCATGGTGCTGGCAGGTGCTCTGGGCCGAGGCTCCTGAGTGATACTTGAAGCATAAGCATGCAGCCTGTCAGGGCATCAGTTCTCAGCAGAGCAATCATACTATGGCATTTGTAGTACAAAGTAGTGTTTGTAAAATACAGTAGAACCTCTATAAGTTGCCTGCCCAAGAGGACTGTAACAAACTGGTTAATACATGGAGGTGGTCGACATAAAGAATGAGGCCTACTGTACGCACACACACTTGTGGTGCATGTCAGGTCTGTGAAAATTAGGTCAACCTGTGGAGGTGGTCAACGTAGGGAGGTGTCAGCCATGGAGACTGAATTGTGTGTGGGGGGAAAGGTTCAGCATTTGGAGTGATCGGAACCCTCACTCCTTGAGAGCAATTCTGAGACCATGCAGCTTGTTAGGAAAACGGTCTCAGATCTCCCCAGACCCACTGAGTCAGGGTGTACATGTTGTCGGTATTGCCTGGGATGGAAACACTCATGGAGGCTTGAGAAGTCTTGGCACAAACACTCTTTCTAGAGGTTTGTGATTTATCGCATGGCAAATCTACAAACACATCTTTATTTTTTTCCTTTTTGCCTTAGCACTTTGTGTTTTGCAAGTAACCCAATTCACAGCAATTAGCACCAGAAATGGTCATGTTTATTGGAAAATTAAGTAATGAATTCTCATGTATCAGGAATGTTGATAATGAAAGTTGTAATGATCACAAAGTATTTATGATGAGCATCCGCCCACAAGCAAGGTTCTTACTAATGTTCTGAGCTCAGGAACAGCAGAGGGAGAGATCTGTTGAAGTAGAATTGATATTTTTTTTAAATGACTAGTAATTTTAAGAAGACTGTACAAGATAATTTGATGCAGACAAGTGCTGAAGGTACAGTTACATATTACTTAGGAAAGGAGAATTTTTATTTAAATAAATACTTACTAAATTAAAAGAAATATACAAGCAATCAAATGAGGTCCAGACACACTGAATTTTCTATTCTAGATATTCTAGAGTAGGATTATACAGGTGCAGAAGGAAGGGAACATTTTGGGTAGAGGGGAACAACTAAAAAAAAAAAAAAAACAATGGCAAGAGCATGAGAACTGCCCAGCTGAGCTAAGGGGACACTTAGCAAAGGTTTGCTGGCCAGCCAGCCTTTGAGTTATTGACTGACTAGCACAGATTTTATATAGTAGAACCCAACTGTAAATGGGAATATAGAACACTCTGATATAATTTTTGGTTAATGGGCACATATATACAATTATTCATATACACATATAGGTCTCAATAAAAAAATTCCACATGCTCAGAAGTTCATAGAGTTTGATAAATTGGCTACACCACTATTATACGAGGTCAGAAAATTAAGTTCACAAACTCATCCTAGAGATGCCTCATTGCTGAATATCAGTATTTGAAATGGAAGTGCTCTCCTTGGAACCTGTGCAGACACCAGCACCTCGTCTGCCCTTCAACATAATTTCGAAACTCTTTTTCTGGAATGACCATCAGAACCATGGTCTTATAAGGTCTAGCCATTAAGTATACAAACGTGTGTCTGCACGCTTATGTTGGCAGCACTATACAACTTGTCAAGGCTTCATAACCTTGGTATATCAACATCTCATGGCTGTGCTCATAGAAGGTGGATTGAGGGAGTAGCAAGATCTGAGCATCATGAGACTAAAGGTAACAGTCAAAACTTCACTGAGCTTTTTGAAGGAAAGAAAAATGAACAACAGTAAGGAAAGAAAGAGCAAAGCAAATGGTAAGGTGTTAAAACTTGAAAGGCAGCAGAAAGAAAATGAGCCAATTTAGTTACAGAGAATAATCATTTGAAATAAGTGGGGAAAAAAAGTCCTCAGAGAAGTCTTCTAAACCTTCAGAAATAAGGATTATCATTGTTTTATTGATCTTAAATAGGCAAAGAAGAAATCTCACCCAGGCCCATAGTATGAAAGGACCAGGCAGCTCTAAGCATTGGAGTATCTCTTCTATTTATGTTTTATTGGAACCAACCTGTTAAATCTGTCATGAGATATATGTGAAAAGAAATAAGCCATCTTCCCGATGATTTAGTCTTTGTTCTCTTCAAATCAGTCCCAGAACTCTGGGCTGAGGCCCCAGGCAGTCTTTGTTTTCATTTGTCCTTGACCTCTCCCATTGGTTCGTAACTGCAATAAGTAGATTAAGACAAGTTGATCCTCACTATTCCTATCTTTATTTGCAAAAGAAATAAGTGTACCTTATGGATGTGTGTCTATAATGATACACACATTACATTCTTGAGATAATAATAATCTGATATAATAACTTTTCATTTATTGAAAACCTATGCCAACAGGTGCTGTGTGTACATTTGATTTCACTCAACCCTTACAGGTACCTTTTGATGTATGCATCACTAAACTGGGAGTAATGAGACAATGTTTACTACATGACTTAACTAAAGCCATACCATTAGCAAAAGTCGGCAACAAGAACCAATTCAGAAGTCTGACTTTAAAGCATGTGCCTGGAAACAAAAGATAGTTTCATAGGATGATTAAGAGATCATTTGCCCAAGCAATTGAGAAATTTGTGTAATATAATTAAAGAAAAAACAACCAAGAAGATTTACTCTCTTTAGATATACTAAAACTTCTGTGCCTTGGTGTCTCCTTCACTTCACACTTAAGACTAAATGTGGAACCCCCATCTCCTATGCCTAGGTCAATTTCTTGTGAATTTCCTAGGCCTCAATCCCATGAAAGGACTGTATCCATTCATTGATACATTCATTCA
>CAUYON010167029.1:0-18546 GCA_963573935.1 Arctocebus calabarensis
TGGCGGGTGCCTGTAGTCCCAGCTACTTGGGAGGCAGAGGCAAGAGACTCGCTTGAGCCCAGGAATTGGAAGTTGCTGTGAGCTGTGATGCCACAGCACTCTACCCAGGGTGACAGCTTGAGGCTCTGTCTCAAAAAAAAAAAGAAAATGACTCTGACAGCAGAGAGCCTCCATTTCTGTCAATGGCAGAGGCAGTGCCCAGGCATCAAATAGCTATGTCATTGATTCCAGCACAATACAGACACTGTAACAATTCCAAGAGAGCCCCCTTGGCTTCAGAAATATACCTGAATGCAATGCTCTTTGCAGTGCCCTTCAATTGTAAAGGGCCTGAAAAGATAATGCCAAGGCAAGGACTTCTCTCTGTGTCAAGAAAGTCAAGCTTAACAGATCTCCAGGGAATCTGTGTTTCTTTTGAGAATAAAGAACAAGGCTGAACAATGGTTAAAAGCAAAGTGACCCTTTTAGCTCTAAAATACTATAATTTCTATTTAAGATAAGTAACAAAGGCTCAGCACCTGTGGTTCAATGGGCTAAGGCGCCAGCCACGTACACCTGAGCTGGCGGGTTCGAATCCAGCCCGGGCCCGCCAAACAACAATGACAGCTGCAACCAAAAAATGGCCGGGCATTGTGGCGGGTGCCTGTAGTCCCAGCTACTTGGGAGGCAGAGGCAGGAGACTCGCTTGAGCCCAGGAATTGGAGGTTGCTGTGAGCTGTGATGCCACAGCAATCTATCCAGGGTGACATCTTGAGCCTCTGCTTAAAAAAAAGATAAGTAACAAAAATCCTCCTGTGGGGGTTGGCGGATGCCAAGTTCCATCAAGTCCATCCACCTCTGTACCTGGTATACAGGGTCATCCTGAACAGTTCATCATAGTAGTTAAGAGCAGATGGGTGGCCTGGTGTGATGGCTCATGCTTATAATCCTAGCACTCTGGGAGGCTGAGGTGGGTGGATTGTTTGAGCTCAGGAGTTCAAGACCAGCCTGAGCAAGAGCGAGACCCTGTCTCTAAAAATAGCCAGGCATTGTGGCGGATGCCTGTAGTCCCCAGCTACTAGTGAGGTCGAGGCAGAAGGATCACTTGAGCCCAGGAGTTTGAGGTTGCTGTGAGCTGTGATGATGCCATGTTACGTGGATTGCCTGAGTTCAGTAGTTTGAGATAAGCCTGAGCAAGAGTGAGACCCTATCTATATTAAAAATAGAAAAACTAGCTTGGTGTTGTGGCTGGCACCTGTAGTCCCAGCTACTTCGGAGGCTGAGGCAAAAGGATTGCTCGAGCCCAAGAGTTTGAGTTTGCTGTGAACTATGACGCCACCAGAGCCCTCTATTCAAGAGCGAGAGAGTGAGCCTGTGTCTAAATAAATAAATATCAAGCATATAGCTTTTGCAGTTAGAGAGCGCTGAGTTTAGATTCTTCCTTTAATTCTCATTGGCTGTGTGACATCGGACATTTTATTTAACCTCTCTGAGGCTCAATTTACCCCCTGTGGAATATAGAGATAATAATACTTACCTTCTTGGGTAGTTGTGAGTCATCCATCTACAGATACAAGTTAGATAATCTATTCCCTAGGATGGCTCCTGGCCCCGCTGGGTGTCAATGTGTGACAGCTATTACCAGAGGAGGGAGGAGGCACAGCAGTGTTGTGCAAAGGTGGTTTACAGTCAGGAAATTTATCTTCAGGCCAAACAATATAAAATATACCATGACATGACATTACATAGATTGTTTCTCTTTTAAAAATTGAAAAAGCTCTCTGGGAAAATCAGAGCAGTAAGAGTGTGCGATGTCCCAAATTTAGGTCCCCCACATGCTGGCATTTCAGGATCCTCAGAACCATGGCTGGGTTCCCACCTGCTCACCCTACAGCAAAGACTGTTGGTGACACATCCTACCCACACAGAAGTCCTGATCAATCATCCAATTTCCTCATTTAAAAAATGTGAACAAATAGGCAAGAATCACCAACAGGGCCTTCAGCACAAAAGAGAAAGAGCAAGATGAACAAACAGAAAGCGGGTATAATTCAGGGAACAGAAGAGCACAACAACAATGCCTCTAATTAGTATTCTCGAGGAGTGCACAAAGCAGGTTGCTATGAAATTAGAAAAGTCAAACAACAGGAGTGCTCAGAAATTAAACATTTTAATTAAAAAAATCTTTTTTTTTTAGCTGGGTACCGGTAGCTCAGCGAGCAGCTAGGGCACCAGGCGCATACACCAGAGCTGGTGGGTGTGAACCCGGCCTGGGCCTGCTGAACAACAGTGACAATTACAACCAAAAAATAGCCGGGTGTTGTGGTGGGCATCTGTAGTTCTAGTTACTGGGGAGGCTGAGGCATGAGAATTGATTAACCCCAGAGTTTGAGGTTGCTGTGAACTGTGACACCACAGCACTCTACCAAGGGCAACATACTGAAACTTTGTCTCAAAAAAAACTATTTTTTTTTTTGAGACGGAATCTTATTCTATGTCCTAGGCAGAGAGCTGTGGTATCATAGATCACGACCTCAAACTCTTGAGCTCAAGAGATCCTCTTGCTTCAGCCTCCCCAGTATCTGGGACTAAAGTCATCTGCCACAATACCTGGCTATTTTTTG
The DNA here is from genome assembly GCA_963573935.1 of Arctocebus calabarensis. Classification (NCBI taxonomy): domain Eukaryota; kingdom Metazoa; phylum Chordata; class Mammalia; order Primates; family Lorisidae; genus Arctocebus; species Arctocebus calabarensis. The sequence continues at coordinate 2,604 of CAUYON010167029.1, forward strand.
TTTTCTTCTTCTTTTTTTTTTTTTTTTTTTTGACACAGAGTCTCAAGCAGTCACCCTGGATAGAGTGCTGTAGCATCACAGCTCACAGCAACCTCCAATTCCTGGGCTCAAGTGAGTCTCCTGCCTCTGCCTCCCAAGTAGCTGGGACTACAGGCGCCCACCACAACGCCCGGCCATTTTTTGGTTGCAGCCGTCATGTTGTTTGGTTGCCCGGGGGTTGAATTCGAACCCGCCAGCTCAGGTGTACGTGGCTGGCACCTTAGCCTGTTGAGCCACAGGCACCAAGTCTAAAAAAACTTCTTAATTGAAGAGGAAGATAAAAATGAGCAAGTCTTTCAGAATAATTTTTTTTTTAAGGCAAAGCAAGACATTGAGAGAAAAAGACATTTAAAGAATCAATTAGGAACCAAAGGCTGATTAATAGTAGGTCAAAAAGTACAGAGGAGAGGAAATGGAAAAAGAAATGTAATAATTTCTCTGAGATGAAGGTACATCTTCAAACTGAAAATGATATTGAGTGTCAAGTCCAATAAATGTAAAAAGACCTAAATCACTAGGACACATCAGAGCTTTGACATTTAGTTTTAACACTAAAGATAAAGAAAACCAAAAAGCCCCTCAAAAGAAAATTGTTAATCAGTCCCAGGAACTGTGTCCTAGGTACCAGGAATTCTTCCCAGCACCATCCCTCTATGAATTCATTTAATCCTCCAACAGCCTATGAGCAGGTATTATCATTGTCATTCCTACTTTACAGACAAGGAAACTGAGGTCACAGCGCCCACAAACAGAAGGGGGGCAGTTCAGGCTAGATCTTGGACTCCTAACCTCACACACACTGCCTCTCAACAGCTCATCTGCCAGGGAAGAGATATTAAATGCTACATCAAAATGGCTTAATGCCTGCTCGGCGCCTGTGGCTCAAGCGGCTAAGGCACCAGCCACATACACCTGAGCTGGCGGGTTTGAATCCAGCCTGGGCCCACCAAACAACAATGGCGGTTGCAACCAAACAATGGCTGGGCGTTGTGGCAGGTACCTGTAGTCCCAGCTACTTGGGAGGCAGAGGCAAAAGAATTACTTGAGCCCAGGAGTTGGAGGTTGCTGTGAGCTATGATGCCATAGCACTCTACTCAGGGTGACAGCTTTGAGACTCTGTCTCCAAAAAAAAAAGGCTCAATACCTTAGTATTTCTGAGGAAAATTATTTCAACCTGGAATTCTATCTCCAGCCAATTTTTTTTTTTTTTTTGGAGACAGAGTCTTAAGCTGTTGCCAGAGTCTTAAGTTGTTGGCAGAGTCCTGCAGCATCACAGCTCATAGCAACCTCCAATTCTTGGGCTTAAGCGATTCTCTTGCCTCAGCCTCCCAAGTAGCTGGGACTACAGGTGCCTGCCACAATGCCTGGCTATTTTTTGGTTATAGTTGTCATTGTTGTTTGGCGGGCCCGGGCTGGATTCAAACCCGCCAGCTCCGGTGTATGTGGCTGGTGCCGTAGCCACTGAGCTACAGGTGCTGAGCCACTCTCTAGCCAAATTATCAATGAAGCATGAGAGAGAATCAAGACATTTCATGTATCCTTTTTTCATTCATTCATTTATTTATTAAAAAGAGTCTCACTCTATTGCCCTCAATAGAGTGCCATGGCATCAGAGCGCACAGCACCTCTTGGCCTTTGCCTCACTTCCTATGTAGCTGGGACTACAGGCATGTGCCACCATGCCTTGCTAGTTTTTTCTGTTTTTGATAGAAACAGGGTCTCACTTTTGCTCAGTGAGACCCACTGGCTGGTCTCAAACTCTTTTACTTATTTATTTATTTTTTTAGAGACAGAGTTTCATTTTGTCACCCTCGGTAGAGTGCCATGGCGTCACAGCGCAAGCAACCTCCAGCTGTTGAGCTTAGGCGATTCTCTTGCCTCAGTTTCCTGAGTAGCTGGTGCCCATCTATTTCTTTTTCACTGTTGTTGCAGTTTGGCCAGGGCCAGGTTTGAGTCCGCCACCCTCATAGGATGTGGGACTGGCGCCCTACTCACTGAACCACAGGCGCTGCCCTGGTCTCAAACTCTTGAACTCAAGCAATCCAACTGCCTCAGCCTCCCAGGGTGGTAGGATTAAAGGCATGAACCACCACACCTGGGCTTCACTAAGTTATAAGGTACTGTAATTGTGTAATGTAGTGTAGAATATTCACGAAATGGGCCTTTAGGCTTGTCGCCCATAGCTTAGGGGTTAGGGCACTGGCCACATACACTGAGGCTGGCAGGTTCAAACCTAGCCCAGGCCTGCTAAACAATGACAACTGCAACAAAAAAAATAGCCAGGTGTGGTGGGCGCCTGTAGTACCAGCTACTTGGGAGGCTGATGTAAGAGAATTGCTTAAGCCCAAGAATTTGAGGTTACTGTGAGCTGTGATGCCACAGCACTCTATGGAGGGCAACATAGTGAGACTCTATCTTGAAAAAAAAAAAGAAGGAAAAGAAATGGGCCTTTAAATTATGTCATTTTGTGATTTATGTCTTATATTAGGGTATAGGGCAGATTTATTCTACTTTTTGCTTAAGCCAGTGTGAATTTCTGTCATTTACAACTCAAAGAACCCACACTAATAAAAACAGAATAAAATAGGTGAACAACATTTGCATGTTACTTTACAGCTTACAGCTTTACCCTTACAGTATCAATGTAGAGTGGGTACTTTAGTTGTGCCCTTTATAAGCTAGAAGAAACAAAAACTCAGAGATGGAGGCAGTCCCCCAACAGTTGAAATTTGAGCCAGTTTTCCAGATCCAGAGCCTATGCCCCTTTCACTGTAACTCCCTTCATCTGTACAGGAAGGTTTTTTGCTATTTTTGTTACTGCTTTTTATTTTTTTGAGACAGAGCCTTGAGCTGTCCCACTGGGTAGAGTGTTGTGGATTCATACCTCACAGCAACCTCAAACTCCTGGGCTTAAGCAATTCTCTTGCTTCAGCCTCCCAAGTAACTGGGACCACAGGCACCCACCACAACGGCTGACTGTTTTTTGGTTGCAGTTGTCATTGTTGTTTAGCAGGCCAGCTCTGGTATATGTGGCTGGTACCTTGCCTTAGCCGCTTGAGTCACAGGCGTCAAGCCTATTGTATTTTTTTTTGAGACAGAGTCTCAAGCTGTTGCCCTGGGTAGAGTGCCATGGTGTCACAGCTCACAGCAACTTCAAAATCTTGTGCTTAAGTGGTCCCTTCCCTCAGCCTCCCAGGAGCTGGGACTATAGGGACCCGCCACAATGCCCAGCTGCTTGTTGTTGTTGTTGTAGTTGTCATTTTAGCAGGCCCATGCCGGGTTTGAACCCGCCAGCCCCGGTGTATATGGCTGGCACCCTAACCACTGAGCCACGGGCGCTGAGCCAAGTTTTATGTATTTATTTATGTATTTATTTTTGAGACAGAGCCTCAAGTTGTTGCCCTGGTAGAACGCTGTGGCATCACAGCTCACAGCAACCTCCAGCTCCTGGGCTCAAGCGAGTCTCCTGCCTCCACCTCCCAAGTAGCTGGGACTACAGGCGCCTGCCACAACACCTGGCTATTTTTTTGTTCAGCCATCATTGTTGTTTGGCGGGCTTGGGTTGGATTCGAACCCACCTGCTCAGGTGTATGTGGCTGGCGCCTTAGCTGCTTGAGCCACAGGCTCCGAGCCTATGTATGTATTTTTTTAAGAGACAAGATCTTGTTCTGTTGCCCACGCTGGAGTGCAGAGGCATCTTCATAGCTGCCTGTAGTCCTGAACTTCTGAGTGCAACTGATTCTCCTGCCTCAGTCTCCCCAGTAGCTGGGATTACAGGCACCTGCCACCATGCCCCATGTGTACAGAAAGTTTTAAGTGACCTCAATTTTTTTCTGAGAATAGGTATGATTCACATTGTTTATATATGATAAACTGAAGTAGTGGGATTAAGGGTTATGTTTACAATAATCATTAAATTATTTCTAGATTGATTTCTTCAGATCCTTTTCTTTCAAATTTTGAACACTGGGAAGGGCATGAATAAACAATTATTGTGTGAGCCCTCATATCTCCCTTATGCCATCAAAAGCTTTACCGAGATCACTAATTCTCAGCCAGGAACATCTGTCTTTCCCTCCCCTACAACTCTAGAGTAAGGAGCTGCTTCTTTACCCTTGATCAAGTCTCCCTGAAGCCAAGTAAGAGGACAGTGTCAGGTGCCAGAAGCACTAGATCAGTGGTTCTCAACCTTCCTAATGCTGCAATGTATTTTCAGTTACAAAGGGCTCACGACCCACAGGTTGAGAACCGCTGCACTAGACGAAGCTCCTGCAAATGTTCTAAATTCTCTTTGTTGGATCCCAGAAAAAGATGCTTAGAAAGACTGCTCCCTGGGTGACTCTGCTGCTTGTTTATAAGGCTAATTTCACACCCGAGCTTGAGGTCAGTTCAGAGTGATTGCAGTTGCATGCTAGAATTGCTCTTCCACCCTATTTAAATTAATTTGGCAAGTCAGTCTCCCTGAGCTGTGCATTAACCACCCTCTCCAAGCCCAAAAGTAGATGCTGTGTAGGTGTCGGGCTCAACTTTGAAAAATAACAGAATTGTGCACTCATTTCAGCTGAGCGTGGAAGACAGCAAACAGTTGTTTTCAAAATCAGGTTTATTCGTTCATTCTGCAAAAAGATGCAGAACAAGTTCACATATCAAGCTTGTTCAAGGTATGAGAAATCAACTAGAAATGAATGTTTATGCCCCCTTCCCAAGATGTGCATGTTGAAATCCTCATGCCAAGGTATTAAGAGGAAGGGCTTGGGACCAGCCCCATATACCGAAGGTGGCGGGTTCAAGCCTGGCCTCAGCTAAACTGCAAAACAGAAAAATAGCCGGGCGTTGTGGCAGGTGCCTGTAGTCCCAGCTACGCAGGAGGCTGAGGCAAGAGAATCGCCTAAGCCCAGGAGTTGGAGGTTGCTGTGAGCTGTGTGATGCCACGGCACTCTACCAAGGGTGATAAAGTGAGATTCTGTAGCTAAAAAAAAAAAAAAAAAGAGGTGGGGCTTGGGAGGCTGCTTAGCTCATGGTACCCTTGGGTCTTTTCCTAACAAATGCAACCAGTGTAACATGGTTTCTTGTATTCTCAATGAATCCCCAACAATAAAAAAAATAAAAATAAAATAAAAATAAAATAAAAGAGAGTCCAGACAGTTCTGTTGCCCTCTTTTCACCATGTGAGGACACACAGAGAAGTTGGCAATTTGTAATCTGGAAGAGGATCCCTACCAGAACTGAAATCTAACCTCCAGAACTGTGAAAAAAAAAAATTCTATATTTTATATGCCACCCAGTCTGTGATATTTTGTTAAAACGGTCTGAATGGACACAGATACCAACTGTTGCCCAGAACAAAAGCGTGCCAGACTCCTTGTTCTCCTACAAAGTAAGAGTCTCACCAGTTCCAAGATTACCTCCTTGTATGCATGAATGCTAAGGGACAAACCCAGTAGGAGAACTCTGAGCATCATACAACTGGTATTTTTTTACTAATATACACCCTGAAGCATACAGGACCTGACGGTGTGGCTGGAAGTGCCTGCCCCAGCACCCCCCAGGAGTAACCATGAGAGGCATTTATTCCATCCTCTCTGACTGTTCTTATCACCATCTCTAGTCAAAGTCAGGCCTGGAAGGGCAAAGAAATCAGAGTAGACGTAAGTGAAGGAACCAGGGGACTTAAAATCTCAACTGACTGGACTGATATTTTGAAGGGTAAATAATATATAGTGTGGTAAGACATATTTCCTCCTTTCCACATTTTACTATTGGGATATTCACCCCAAAGGGGGACTCAATCAGAACAACTGGCAGTCAAGAGGTGGGGTGTCGGCTTGGCGTGTAGCACAGTGGTTATGGTGTTGGCCACATACACCTAGGCTGGTAGGTTCGAGCCGGGCCAGCTAAGCAACAAGGACACTGCAACAGAAAAATAACCGGGCATTGTGGCAGGCACCTGTAGTCCCAGCTACTGGGAGGCTGAGGCAAGAGAATTGCTTAAGCCCAAGAGTTGGAGGTTGCTGTGAGCTATGATGCTATAGCACTCTACTGAGGGCAGCATAGTGAGACTCTGTCTCAAAAAAAAAAAAAAAGAAAAGAGGTGGGGTGTCTAGAGCTGGTGGGTGTAGGGCTTGAAAGAACTGGCAGTGTGGCTCTGATGGGGGGCAGATAGAAGATACCTGGCTTTGTGACACTTGAATTTACAGGGCTATAAAGCAGTTAGCGAGGGCCCCAGGGCCAATCAATATTTGCCTTTCTTTTATTCCAAATTGGAGTTACTTTTTGGTCTGTTTGATAAAGAACATTGCTACTATCCAATATCAGATTTCCTTGCTCTCTGGCTTCTCAAAACTGTTAATGGCTTTTGGTGATTTCCTATGAAGTGGCTGGAAATGAAAGATGTGAAATGCAAGTTACCTTTACCAGTGACATTAGCTGCGAAAACAGACTTAACGATAAACATTTATTGAACATCTACTTTGTGACAGGCACTGAGAGAAGCCCCTTTATACCCTTCTCACCTCTCCTAGCCCCAGAGTTCAAGGAAGCTTCCTAAGTGTCCTGGTTTACACTGCATTATATATTCATTTTGGAGTTCTCAGGGTAGTGTGAACTAAAATAAAATCTTAAGCACCCCCCCAGCTGACTGAAGGGACCCCCCCACACTTCACTGGCGGGGGACCCCAGAAAAACCCTAAAACTGAATTGCTGGCCATGAGAAGGTCATGTCCACCTCCCTAAGGATATATAAGACAATACCTACAGGCCATCAATTTACTCAACAGATCATTTAGATCTGATTTAGATAAGGTGGCCTGTCTCTAATTAAAATTAATCCTTTTTTTTTTTTTTTGTAGAGACAGAGTCTCACTTTGGCGCCCTCGATATGCCATGGCGTCACACAGCTCACAGCAACCTCCAACTCCTGGGCTTAGGGGATTCTCTTGCCTCAGCCTCCCAAGTAGCATCCTTTTCTTAAAACATTCTAAATCTGGGTGGCGCCTGTGGCTCAGTGGGTAGGGTGCCGGCCCTATATACCGAGGGTGGCGGGTTCAAACCTGGCCCCATCCAAACTGCAACAACAAAAAAATAGCCGGGTGCTGTGGCAGGCACTTGTGGTCCCAGCTACTCGGGAGGCTGAGGCAAGGGAATCGCCTAAGCCCAGGAGCTGGAGGTTGCTGTGAGCTGTGTGACGCCACGGCACTCTACCGAGGGCGGTAAAGTGAGACTGTCTCTACAAAAAAGAAAAAAATTCCAAATCTTTACGCAAAGTTTCATTTGTTAACACCAATTATAAATCAAAAAACCTTTAAACCCAACTATAAGCTGTAAGGTCTCCCTACCTCTTGGAGATATCTCACCTTTCTGGGCCAAACTAATGTTTGCTCTGCAGGTATTGACTTAGGACAGTGATTTTCAACCAGTAGATCATGAAAATTTTTAAAGCATTAATTAAATTGTCTTCAAAAGAAGTTCCAAGCACTTTTTTTGATCAACATAATTTAAGTGTGCCACAGTTTTTTTTGAGACAGATTCTCACTGTTGCCCTTGGGAGTGCCCTGGCATTATCATAGCTCCCTCAAACTCCTGGGCTCAAGTGATCCCCTTTCCTCAGCAACCCAAGTAGCTAGGATTACAGGCACTTTTTTTTTTTAGAGATAGAGTCTCACTCTTGCTTGGGGTGGTCTTGAACGCGGATCTCAAGCAATCCATCCACCCCAGTCTCTCAGAGTGCTAGGATTACAGGCATGAGCCACTGAGCCCAGCCTGCCAAGGAAATTTACCTACAAGTTGAAGTGTGCCGTGAGATAAAAAAAGGTTGAAGAACCCTGACTTAGGGGCTTACATGTAATTCCTGTCTCCCTGAATGTGTAAAAGCAAAATGTAACCACAGTTTCTTAGGACTTGTTGACGTCATGCATGCACTCTGGGCCAGTCACACATATTCGGCTCAGAATAAATCTCTGTAATTCTACAGAATTTGTTTTTTTTCCATTAACAGTGGGGTGTGAGGCATGAGATAGTATAGGTGGGATGTCACTGTGCTTCTTCACGATAGTCTTGATACTTCCTATATATGCCATTCATGGCCAGGAAAGTATAGGCACCCAACAGCCTTTCTATGAGTTTTCTGGCTGAGGATGTGTTATGAATGTAATTGCTTCCAGACCTAGCTGATTATTAGAAATAACAGGGGAGCTTTATAAAAATACAGAGCAGAGGCCCTCTCCCAAGGGGCATGTCTCAGCTGCTCTCAGGTAGTACCTACGGTCCAGGCCCTATCCCCACCCCATGATGCTGGTGAGATGGAGAATCCTGGGGCTTAAGGCGAGGCCATCGTGTGGGGAAGGGGTACACAAAGGCTCCAGCTCCACCACTAATAGGCTGTGTGGTGTCAGTGTTGTACCTCCCTGTACAACAGAGACAGAAAGAAACAGCTGTTCAATTCTCTGAGAGGCTGAAAGTGTTTTGTCAGGGCACACTAGCAGTGAGTGAGTGTAAATTTCACCCTAATCTTGTCAGATCTGGAGATATTTTTAAATTGCTCTTAATAGGATGTGTAAAATGGAGGATTCCTGTTGCTCTCAGTACAACTTAGTTCCCTTCCTCTTATAAGGCATCTAATAGTAAACGTGGAATACTTTATTCTTCTGTACTTTGCATATTCGGTTATCTTTACACATAAATCACAATTTTTAGGCTGTACATGGTGGCTCATGCCTGCAGTCCAAGCACTTTGGGAGGCTGAGGCAGGAGGATGGCTTGAGATCAGGAGTTTGAGACTGGCTTGGGCAAGAGCAAAACCCCATCTCTACAAAAAAATTCAATTGGTGGCATGCACACATTCCAGGTTGGACAACAGAATCAGACGCCCTGTCTCAAAAAAATTGTGAATTTTACAACTGGAAAGATTTTTTCCTCATAATTGTCACCATTATTTTTCCCCAGAGCAATTACTATCTGGCAGAGAATCTGACCAGAGTAGAATATGATGGAACCTCAGGACTCACATTCTCAGATTTGCATTCTTGGGAGGCTGACTCAGTGGGAGAATACTGTGGTGTCTTTTGGAGTGCTCAGCTACATGCTATTCTTTCCTTGAGAAACCCCCAGCTTTCACAACTACAGCCCCTGGGCCAGGTGTGGTGACTCACGCCCGTGGTCCCAGCACTCTGGGAGGTTGAGGCGGGTGGATTGCCTGAGCTCAGGAGTTCAAGACTAGCCTGAGCAAGAGTTAGACCCCATCTCTACTAAAAATGGAAAAACTAGCCGTGCACTGTGATGGGTGCCTTTTGTCCCAGGTACTTGGGAGGCTGAGGAAGGACTACTTGAGCCCTAATAGTTTGAGATTGCTATGAGCTACGATGCCACAGCACTCTACCCGATGGAGACTAAGAGAGACTGTCTTAAAACACAAATACACACCTACAGTCCTTGCTGGAGGGGACCTCTGTGGCCACACGTGCTCTCTTACTTCTCCCCTCTGGCCCTGATGATTAGATTAGGGATGGACAACTGACCCACGGCAGTCAGCAGTCATACTGTTCCCAGAGATGTAACGATGGGACCGGGGGGGGGGGGGTGCCTGTGGCTCAGGGGGTAGGGCACCAGCCCCATATACCAAGGGTGGCATGTTCAAACCCAGCCCCAGCCAAACTGCAACAAAACAATAGCTGGGTGTTGTGGCGGGCGCCTGTAGTCCCAGCTGCTCGGGGGGCTGAGGCAGGGGAATCACCTGGTCCCGGGAGTTGGAGGTTGTGTGATGCCACGGGACTCTACCGAGGACGATGAAGTGAGACTCTGTCTCTACAAAAAAAAAGATAGGACCCAGCATCAGAGTCAGTTAGCTGTGGAGGGTGAAGCTGAAAAGTCATGTACGATTGAGGCCAGAGCTGGCACCACACCAAGACAAAGCACTGTACAGGCCAAGTTATGCGGGAACTAGAACCACGTGAGCCAGGGAGGCCAATCTGCAGAAAGCAAGATGGAGCAGATGCACAGAGGCAGGCCAGGAAAGGCCTGTGGCCTGAGAGGGAGGGCCTACCTCCTCACTGAAAGGATCTTGAGTAGGACAAAGCTGAGCCAGGTCTATGTGACAAAGACAAGCATTTTTGAGTATGTGCAAGAGTGTGCAGAAGCAGGTGGGCCCGAGGCAGGGGCAGACAGGGTTGCCCCGAAGCCTTCCAGGGACTGGTCTTTTCCCAGAACACGCCTGTATGGTGCCTGCCTCTGTCCATAGTGGGATGTCGATGTGTAAAACCCAGTGTGTGTGTGCTGCAGCTAGGCCTCTGCCACCAGCACAGTCTCCGGGTGAGAAGACGGATATACAGCAAAACCTTGTCCAGTCTGGGACGGGCGAGGCTGATAGAATCACGCGTCATCCTTGCCAACCTCCTGCCCACTATGGCGACCACCTCTTCTGTTTACCAGCCTCACCTCAACTACATGCCTTAAACCAGAACAAGCTCTTCCATCTGCGACTACTGATGGCAACTGCCTAAAATCACCCACAAAAATAAGCGATAGCTAAGACGAAAAGCGAGCAACCCCAGTCACACCCTCTTGGCTTCTTTTCTAGTGCACCCTGATGCCCTGGTATTCATTCATACCATTTTTTTTTTTCATGTGGAAATCAACAAGTTGAGTCCAATTGGAAAGTGTTGGGTCTTTATTTATTTATTTATTTTTAACTGCTAACTAAATTATTTTTTTTTGCCCCTTCCCAGTTGATTACTTGGTTCCATTTCCAACATCAGTAAATAGGACTTGGGAAAATCAAGGCACCGAGGTGTTTCATTTCAGCTGAAGCTTGCAGACCGAGGTTGGTAGAGTGATGAATCTTTTGTGTAGGTGGGTAACAGAATGTGAATGCAAAGCTGAGTGACATTGTTAAGGTTTCGCTTGCTGATGCTGTCTGATAGTGATTAAGAGCTTTATTTTTCAAGAAGGGTTGGTGAGTAATAGGAACTCACTACCTGCAAAAGCCACACTCAAGCAGGAGACGCCACCAGCAGCCGTCAGGGCCGCTGCTTCTGTGCATGGCCCGCAGTGGGCCTGTGCCTCCACTGGGGAGAAGCCCCTTACTAGAAAGGGATGTTATGTGGCTAACAAGTTAGCAGAAAGCTTTGCCTCAAGCTGACCTGAATCCTAGCCTTACCTTTTTTGCAGTTCCACCGTGCCATGGTCAAGAACTTACCTTGTTTTTCTCTGCTTTAAAACCTGTACATCTTGGGGAAGGCGTGGTGGCTCACATCTATACTCCTAGCACTGTGGGAGGCCGAGGCGAGTCAAGTGGATTGTCTGAGTTAATACATCCAAGACCAGCCTGAGCCAGAGCAAAAGCTCATCTCTTAAAATAGCTGGGCATTGTGGAGGGCACCTATAGTCCCAGCTACTCGGCAGGCTGAGGCAAGAGAATCGCTTGAGCCCAAGAGTTTGAGCTTGCTGTGAGTATAAAGCCACCACACTCTACAGAGGGCAACAAAGCAAGACTCTGTCTCAAATAAATAAATAAGTAAACAAACCAAGAAACAAATAAATAAAATATAACCCGTATATCTCTTATCTCCCTCCAGTCTATAGGAAATGTTTCAGAATTGCCTGTATAGACATCTGGCAAATCATCAAAACAGATGGTTTCTCCTTCCTCAGCAACACTTACTCCCCAGTTTACCACAGGCAAGTATATGCCTCATTCCTTGGTTGGCTTTTGGTGGATCCTCTGCCAATGGACTTGCTCCAAGGCCTCTGATACTGTATAGACCAGGCACTTTCTTCCCTTTGTGAGATGAAATTTACCTACTGATCCTAAGAAAATTTGAAAAGGCCTCCAACATTGTTAACAGACCCCTTCTCTCCACACTCTCCCTGGCAGGAGTCATCTGCAGACTCCTCAGTTGTGGACACAGGTGTGTGCAATTCAGTAAATGTATGCTAGGCTCAGCGCCCGTAGCACAGTGGTTACGGTGCCAGCCACATGCACCACGATTGGCAGGTTCAAACCCAGCCCGGGCCAGGTAAAACAATGACAACTATAACAAAAAATAGCCAGGCATTATGGCAGGCGCCTGTAGTCCCAGCTACTTCAGAGACTGAGGCAAGAGAATCTCTCAAGCTCAAGAATTTGAGGTTGTTGTGAACTGTGATGCCACAGCACTCTACTGAGGGCAATGTAGTGAGACTCTATCTCAACAATACATAAATAAATAAATAAATAAATGTCTGCTAGACTGCATCTGTCCTCTCCTCCCAGCTGGTCATAGACATGGTTCAGTGACAGCAGGGCTTCAGGGGAGTTCTAACCCCAAAGCCCACTGGATTAGAAATGGACCTGTATGTATTCCCTGAAGAGGTCTTTAGTTTACTTCATAAAAGGCATGGCCCTCTTCTGGGCTTGCTTTCTGTGCAAATCATTAGTATCTATCAATATATTCTCACTGCAAAAACGTAACACATAAAGATAAGTCTCCTTTGTCTTGCCTCCTAGTCTCCTCCTCAGAAGTAGCACTGCTAAGAGTTTGGTACATTTCCTGACTTCTTCCCGCATTTTTTTTTTTTTTTTTTTTGGTAGAGACAGAGTCTCACTTTATTACCCTCGGTGGAGTGCTGTGGCGTCACACAGTTCACAGCAACCTCCAACTCCTGGACTTAGGGGATTCTCTTGCCTCAGCCTCCCGAGTAGCTGGGACTACAGGCGCCTGCCCAAACGCCCAGCTAGTTTTCTGTTTTGCAGTTTAGCCGAGGCTGGGTTTGAACCCGCCACCTTCGGTATATGGGGGCGGCGCACTACTCGATGAGCCACAGGCACCGCCCTTCCCCTGTGTTTTTATATACATATTTGCTCATGTGAAAATAGATACGTAGTATTTTGTTTGTATTAGTATTAACTAAGGCTATTTTCTGAAGTGGATTTAGGAGATTGTGAGAGGAATACTCTCATACCTGCTGGCTCAAACCACGGGATGTTTCAATAGACTTGGATAATCAACTGAAGTCAGTATACGCTAGCCTTTAACCCAGGGGTCCTCAAACTTTTTAAACAGGGAGCCAGTTCACTGTCCCTCAGACAGTTGGCGGGCTGGACTATAGTTTAATAAAAAAACTATGAACAAATTCCTATGCACACTGCACATATCTTATTTTGAAGTAAAAAAATAAAACGGGAACAAATACAATATTTAAAATGAAGAACAAATAAAGTTAAATCAACAAACTTATCAGTATTTCAATGGGAACTATGGGCCTGCTTTTGGCTAATGAGATGGTCAATGTCCAGTTCCATGTTTGTCACTGCTAGTCATAACAAGTGTGCATCAGTTAGTCTAGATCTGGTTGGAGATTTCAGATGTTTCATTCTGAAAAATGTCTGTTTACAGACATAGGTGCTGCCAAAGATGGTTGCCATTTTAAGTTTATGGTTCCTGAGATTAAGATATGTCTCAGAGGGGAGAGATGCATAGAAATTAGGAAGGCTGGCTCCGCGCCTGTGGCTCAACGGGCTAAGGCGCCAGCCTCGTACACCTGAGCTGGCGGGTTCGAATCCAGCCCGGGCCCTCCAAACAACATTGGCTGCAACAACAACAACAACAAAAAAAATGGCCAGGCGTTGTGGCAGGTGTCTGTAGTCCCAGCTACTTGGGAGGCGGAGGCAAGAGACTTGCTTGAGTCCAGGAATTGGAGGTTGCTGTGAGCTATGATGCCACGGCCCTCTATCCAGGGTGACAGCTTGAGGCTCTGTCTCAAAAAAAAAAAAAAAATTAGGAAGGCTGCTTGACTAGAATGCGTCTTTCAGACAGTCACAATTCTGCAGTTCAGCCAGTTCCACTTGGTAAATGGTATCCACATTTTCTTTTTTCTTTCAAGATACTTTATTCTTAAAACAGGTCACAACACTAAGCTTTTGGCCCATTCTGCCACTGTGTAAGCTACAAATGCTTGCTGAGCAGTGGAGGGGTGCTCTTTCATAGCATGTCCGAAAAGTGAATAAAAATCCTTATAAAACAAATATTCAAATAGTTTCCATAGGGTCACAGATAAGTGTGACCACATCTCCTAATCTTACATATTGTGGCATCTGTGCCAACCCTACTCATACGAAGACATTTCAAAACTAGCAATAATTAAGTTAAAAGGTCCCCCAAATCCCTTAATTCAAGCTAAACTTGCAGTTAACAGCTACAGAATGATATCTACACATTAATACTAGAAGCAGCACAAGTGCTGGGTGATGTTTCATTCCACTTTCCCAAGTACAAGACACAGGCAGAGTGCCAGCATCCTGCTCTTCTACTTCGGGTAGGTAGTCGGGGTTTTGGATTTGCTGCACCGAGTTGCCACGTCGGTCCTGACGTCACATAGTAGATTGTCCGCCTCTCGAATCCACTGAAAGTAGAAACAGCAGCTACAGTGTAAGCACCCATATTTTCAAAGAGCATCCAGTCACCCACATGCATTTCTGGCAGGTCACAGCACTCAACTATCTGGTCAAGGCCATCACATGTTGGCCCCATATGCTGGATGAATAATACTTCTCATCTGGTTTAGATCTCTTTTGCAGAAGAGGCTTTACATAAGCATGATTGTAAAGGATGCAATTAAACGATCCATATACTCCGTCATTGATGTAATATATAAAGGTTTGTTCACTGGACTCATCTTCATCATCAGAGCCTATCTGTTCCTTTAATACAATTTTTTTTTGGCAATGATATTAACTGCAAGTGTGAAGGCTGATGCAACATAGTATCTGCCTGGCTCAGCTATGATTCTCACTCCAGAGTCTGATGGAAAGTACTTGTCCAATGCTGGGTTGATTACACCAGTGATCTCTTCAAATTTAAGCTTCACATCCTCAGATTCAGGAAAGCCACCACCAAATCAAGCAGGTACATGCTGAAACCAACCTCAGCTCCCATGTCAAAGACACAGGGGACATCAGAGATTGCCTTCACGAAGGTCTCAGGATCAGTACAGCCACTTCCTATGTGGAAGCTGACACCAATGATATCAATATTTAGCTCTTTTGCCCATTCCAAAAGAAGTCTGCCTGTTCTGAGTGTGGCACCAAATTTAACAGAGTCGACAGACTGCTTTGGAATCATCAGTGGCAATCTGCAAAACCAACTGGGCCTTTGGATGTGCTCTGGCAACTTTCATCAACTCAACTTCACTAGCAAAAGTCATCATCTAGACCATTATTGGCAGCATACTTAATTTGAGACACTTGTTTATAAGGATTTACATAGATAACCTTCTCTGGAGCCACCCCAAGACTTTGCAGCAATTGTATTTCAGTCTTGCTAGCACAGTCAAATCCTGTCCCAGTGGCAGTGAGGGTCTTCACAATGGCTCTATTGTCATTACATTTGACTTCATAAAAGGGAGTGACATGAGGAAGAGTTTTAGCCATGTTTGATGTTTGTTCAGAACATCTCAAAGTTCTGCTACATAGAAGGCATCCTTATCATCAGAAGAGGAAACTTCATTGATTTTTTGGTCCAGAATGTCCTTGGCAGTAAAACCTTCATCAAGCAAGTGGCAGTCAAACTCTTCATTACTAATGTTGTTAAAGGTTTCTTTGAAAAACTAAGAGAAGGAATTTAAAGAAATGCTTCCAGCTTCTTACAAAGGCAATTCTCCAGGAATTCTAAATCCCACTGTGTGTGTCCTCCTAGCAACAGTGGAAATGTTATTTTTTAATTATTATTATTTATTTTTATTAAATCATAATTATGTACATTGGTGCAATCATGGGGCACAATGTGCTGACTTCATATACAATCTGAAATATTTTCATTGAACTATTTAACCTAGCCTTCATGGCCTTTTAATCACTATATGAAGACATTTATATTCTGCATTTAGTAATTTTCACTTATACCCTTCTAAGATGCACCATAAGTGTGATCCCACC
>CAUYON010167030.1:0-24603 GCA_963573935.1 Arctocebus calabarensis
CCAATCCTCCCGATCTCTGTGTCTCACCAGTTGCCCATCCACTCCAATAGTTCACACGGGGAAAGATCCAGAGCTCCCACCCTCTCACCTGCTGACCTGGGAGAGATGGGCTATAGGACCGTCTCCGCCGCCATCTTCCCATAATCTCGTATTATGAACTTTTTGAAGCACACTTCAGTCAAGATGTTAAGGGGGAAAGGGTGGTACAGTCAAAATAGTCTATTACGAGATCTAATTACAAAGTTAATGCTTACAAATATGTAGTTTTAGGAGAACCAGAGAGACTGCAACAGCTCAAGGCTAATAGTAACTAGCTGTTACCTGTCCCCATGTCCAAAGGAGAAGAAGAAGGAACAAGTCATATCAGAAGTCAGATATTTTAGCACATCAGATACATAAAGGTAACAGAAGGACAGAACCTCAACAGGCTCAGCAGTGTTGAGATCAGTGTGATTTTCACCAACTTTGAAATCAAAAGCTCTGCTTTATATGAACCCAACTCAAACCCATGGTGACAGAGCACTATGGATGAAATATTAATAATACAATTAAATTTAATGGCCCAGAGCCAAGGCCAAGGCAGATGATAAAGGAAAACAGAGGGGCATAGAAGAGATAGAACAAGCAGCCATTCCTAAGTTAATCATTTAATCTTCACCCTAGTTTATTTCGCAAGTACTTAGTTATTCCTAATTATTTCTCTTATTTTTGTCATTTTTGTTTGTTTTCTTGAGAAATTCCAATGTTAAAATATTACGGTAGGTACAAATGACAATTGCATTAAATATTCTGGTCCTCCTATTTAAGTAGACCAGTAGGGCCAACCTCATTATAAAGTGCTGTCCTGTATTCTGCTGTGGGGGTGCCTTGCACTGGGTTCCCTAGAAAGAGACTCTGACATTGGGATTTACGAACATGTGGTTTATAAAGCAATGTGTCCCCAAGAGAAACAGAGAAGGTGAGAGAAGCAGGGCATAAAAGGGCAATCCAAAAATATTTCTTGACCAAAATATTTTTAAAATCAGTAATGCAATTTCCAAATTGAATAAACAATGTGTAGGGGAAAAATTTGAACATTTTTTGTAATACAAATACACCACAAAAGGCTTTCTTTTTTCTTTTTCTCTTCTTTCTTTCTTTTCTTTTTCTTCTTTTTTCTTTTTTTTTTTGACATAAAGTATCACTTAGTAACCCTTGGTAGAGTGCAGTGGCATCGTAGCTCATAGCAACCTCAAATTCTTGGACTCAAGCGATTATCCTGCCTCAGCCTCCCAAGTAGCTGGGACTACAGGTGCCTGCCACAAGGCCCAACTATTTTTAGAGATGAGGTCTTTCTCTGCCTCAGACTGGTCTCAAACCTGTGAGCTCAGGCAATCCACTTGCTTAGGCCTCTGAGAGCGCTAAGATACAAAAGACTTGTATTTCAGTGTGTTACCGGCCATTGAGATATGTCATATAATTACCTGAACAGAAAGAGTCGCAGTGTTTCAATTTTTGAAATGAAAGGAAGAAAAAAAAAAGAAGGGGAACTTTTTAGGTCATCTTTCATTAAAAAGCATTCTCTGTCATTTCTTAACTCTCTTCTGGATACAGACACCTGTTATTTAGTACTGTTTTCACAAACCCATACCTCTCCCAAATTATAGTTACACTGCTTGAATTTTTGAAATAAAAGAAAAAAAGGGGAAGACTTTTAGGTCATCTTGCATTAAAATACTGTCTTTTATTTTTAACTCCTTTTATCAGCGTGTAGACATTTTTGTTACTTAGTACTCTCTCCACAACGAGCTGCTTCCCTAACACTCCCCAAATTCCCACTTTATTCTGTTACAGTATACTGGGTAACCAGATAACAAATTACATTTGAGTTCAATTTTAACTTAAAATGACAGAATTTTTATTAGGAAGTTTGGGAGTGGGAGGATTGTTATGTTTGATTTTATGGGTTAAGAAGTGAGAAAAACTTAAAAATAGGCTGCTTATATCCACAGGTTCTTTTGTTCCACTTGAGGGATAAATGTTCTGAAAAAGTATTTCTCAACTTTTCCTGTGAAATAGTCAAATTCAAAACAACCCAGAATAAGTACTTTGTACTTATCAGTTTTGGAAGTTTGATAATTGTTTTCTCCTTCACTTCTGTTCTTTCAAATATATTAGAATTGAAGTTCTCATTTACAGGTGTATTAAGAATACTTTGCATTATATTTTGTATAGGAAGAAAGCAAATAAAGTATGCAAATTAACTGAAATTTTCTCTCTTTGATAGATCTATGGCAAAGTACCCCCTTGATTTTTCTTTTTAAGGTTCAGTTCTAGAGATATCTCTGACACATGCGTAATGTATAAACATCCACATACCTACATCCCACACATACAGATAGGGGTGTGTGTATCTGGTTAAACCTATATTTTGACCATGCTATGTACAGAGACTTATACAGTTTACCTTATTCATCCAAAACCAAATTATAATTGTTTTCTGTATAACTCTAATTGTTCATTGTTTTAAAAAATGAATAGCAGTCCAAATGTGGGACTGAAATGTTAATTATTAATTTAGGACACATCCATGAAGTAGAATCACTTGGTCAAACAGAGCTCCTGGGTCTGATTGTCCAGAAGTTTTATATGATAGCTGCAAGTATATGAGACTAACTATTCCACAGTAATTTTCCAGCAGTTAATATCATCATGCTTGTTTATGTCCCAGTGTTAGTCCATTTTACAACAATTTTACAGAGAAAAAAAATAGTATGTCATTATTTAAATATGCAAGTCTATTGTTTCTTAATATTTGAATTTTTTATAAATATTTGTATTTATTCATTTAGGTCTCTTTACTACTTTTTCATTGGTACATTGGTGCTTTTCCTTTTGTTTAGTCATTAACTTTAATACAATAATGGCAGTAATATATTAAGCCTATGTCTGTCATATTTACTACTTTTTTTTTTTTTTTTTTTTTTGCCGTTTTTGGTCAGGGCTGGGTTTGAACCCACCACCTCTGGCATATGTGGCCTGCACTCTATCCCTTTGAGCCACAGATGCCACACTACATGTGTATGTTTATAAATATTGTATAGTGTGTAATTTTATAAATATTGTTAATACTTTAAAAATGTTTTGGTATTAGTAAAACTTTTTGTAAATATTAACAATATCTACAACTGCTGAATTTTGCTCTGACCTCTAGCAGTTTAGCAGTCACATATATCTGACATTCATTTGAACTTTGTATATATTTGTGAATAGACTTTGTATATATTGAATTTATAGTTACCAGTGCCACTTCAGGAGTTTGTACACAGGCGCACTTAATTTCATTCTATGTATATCTTCCTATTTTATCCCTGAACAGCCCTGAAGGGGAGTCAGGGTCAGACCAATTAAACTAAGTGTTATTGTGGAGCTAGTAAGAGGTTAGAAAGTTTGTTTGGTTTGTTGATGACAAAATAGATCGTTTCTTTCATTAATGAATACAAGTAACAGCAACTACTTTAATGGGTTTATATCCTACCAGGAAAACCTAGAAAGTTGCCTTAGGAAGGCCAATTATCTTTTTATGTATTTTTAGTTTTTTTTTCCTTTTTTTAAATGGGTTTGTATGGCCTAATTAATTAGTACGAAGACTATGTAAGAAAGCAGCATGCATACGGGCTATTTTACCTAATGTGAATAAGCACAACATAAAACAATTAAAATGCAGTGATGTATTGAATGTTTTAAAATGTTATTTTATCTTTTTTGAAAGAAACAATAGATGCAAAGTACAAGTTTATCAAAGTACACTAATCATCCTTTTATTGTTGGTCAAATTTTTTCTCAAAAATAAAATGTACATTTTCTTTGGCCCTTTGTTTCTTTCCTTGTTATCATTGTACAGGGATATTTAATTCACTTTCTTTTTCATTCAGATAGAAGAGAAAAATAAATCTGCCACTTCTCAGTATACTGAGAACTTAAAAATAATGTAGTTATACATGATTTTGTATGATAGCACCAATATTTAAAATCATCAGCTATGCAATATAAAATTGTCCCTTTGTATCCAAATGTCCTTGGTTAGGGACTTAACATGAATACCAAAATCTGCAGATGATCATGGCCTTGCTATGAAATGGCATAGCATTTGCGTTTGACATATGTATGTTGTCCCTTATGTTATGCATTAATCATCTCTAGATTACTTACAATATGTAAATAGCACAAATCTTATGTAGATATTTGTTACTGTATTGTTCAGGGAAAATGGCAAGAGCAAAAGCCTGTATGTGTTCAGTACAGGAGCTTTTGTTTTTCTAATATTTTGTATCTGTGATGGTTTGACTCCACATGTGAAGCCCAGGGATACTGTATAGCACAGAATCACAGGAATTCAGTTAGATGTGCAGTTAACCTTTGTAAGTGTAGCCTATCCCGTAAGTGAAAGATTTCATATGTCTATAGAAAAATTCCTACAAACTATTTGCTCAACTTTAAAAGAAAACAATTATTAATATTCAGTAACCACAATCTGTGGTGAAGGGTGTTCTTGTTTGCAAGCATTTTCAAGCAATTTTTGTTGGGTTAAACAGAATGGGACTTTATTAAGAGGATATAGGGTAGCCTATCGAATCCTCAGGAAGGGAAACAAGTAGTCCAGATCCTAAGCAGTGGGAAATGTGCCCCCTAACTTCTTTTTATGACCAATACAAATACACTGTTGCATATTGACAATTACCAACATTTCCCATGATAATATACTTTATTTTTCTCTTCACATGGGATGGATCTGCTCCATTTCCTTGCTTTTCCTACAAACTTTTGAGAAAAGGTACTGCTTGTTTTTTACCTTTACCTGCCAGCAGCCCCTGAGCCCATATTATCAGAATGTATCTATCTGATTGTCAGAGCCTGGGTCGTATGCTTGAGTCCTGTTGGAATTAGAGGCTGGAAAAGCAAGCACTGACATTACTAACACCCTGGTGGGCAGCCTGCCCCTTCCCAGTCATAAGGTAAAGAGTGCTCAACACAGCAAAGGAGGTCTGGGTAGTCGAAAGCCAAGAAGTTAAACATCTATTAAAATGTCCACGTGTTAGGCCCTGTACTCAGAGCTTGCAGCATAGATCTAATCTTCTGTTCTGTATGTGTGAAAATGGAGAAAGAAAAGAGAAGTTAAATAACTTACCCAATATCACAGAGCTATTAATTGACACTGTTAATATTTATACCAAGATCTAAAATATCTCTTTAGCTATGTCCTTTAAAAACAAAAATAGAGATTACCTGGCATGTAATTTTCTTGATAATATTTATTTATGTGGAGAGTTGTGCAAATTCTTATTGAACTTAAAATCATTTCTTCATAAAAAACATTGTAATATATGTACAGAGGTTTCAAGGGTACCGTTATTATCAATTTAATTGAAAGTGGTTAATTTTATGTTAAGGGAGAATTTTTGTTTCTTTCCTAATTAGACTCATCAATAATCTTAAGATTTTTAAAGAATTCAAATATGTATTTTATGACAAATAAGAAAAATGTATATTTGCATAACCATATTCTTATATAATACATGCCTCACGTTAAATATAATTAAATAATTTCTTGACTAAACTACTATTCACCTCTTAAAGACAGGTCATCAAGTACTCATAGACATTTGGTTCTTCTCAAATTATGATAAAATCACGAAATGCATCAGAAACTATCAGAACAGTGTAATAAAGATTCTATTCATATTTTATTGATACATATTAGATCTGCAATTATAGAATTAAGGTTAAACACAATGCAATGTTGACCTTTAATAAAATGTGGTGTTTCTAATGGTGTACAAGTCATTGCTCTATATTTCATGGAAACCATTCTCTGTAACTACATAATCTCTCCTCCCATTATTATAATAAGGAGCATTATAAGAGAGTGTGCAGGAGATGAAAAGTGAACTTCTTTGGTAAAGGTAATGATCTTTGAAAATTTTCTCTAATAGGTAATTTGTGGCTCAGTGGATTTCAAGAGATTATTGGTTTTGGAAATGGATTCTATCAACTAAGGAGATAATGAAAATCATTAGGGCTGAATAAAATAAAACAGCAAAATTTGTAATGAGCACAAGCAGTCTGGAAGTTTCTAGTTTCCATACACGTTGAAAGCCTTGATTAAAAACACAATTATGAAAAATTTCCATTTTGGCCAATACATATCTGTGTAGTATAGCTTATTTACATTTATAGCAAAGAATCATATCATTATGAATGCAATTTTTAAATAAAAAGTTCAAAAGCCTAAAATTTAGGGTATTGTTATATAATGCAAAAAAAGCATCTACATGCTACTAAGAAATCAATTAATTCACATACAGATTGGATTATAATAGTTCACCCTAAGGGATTTTGGTGTCATAGGCCCAGCATCATTTCTGGACAATTTCCTGACATTCTAAACCTACTATTTCTTGGTCTATTTACCTTCCTTATTCGTTTCTTATTTACATCGGTTCCTCTGGTTTCCTCAGAGTTTAGGTCAGTGCCTCTTATGAGGAGTAACTCAATCAAAATTTAATGAATAACTATTTAAATTAATATCACATATTCACAGCTAAAGATACATTACAAAAACTTGAATAGTATTAAGTTTAGCTATTTAGCAGCACAAACTCCTCGAACAAATTAGAGGTATTTGTAATAATTTATGAGATAATGAAAGGATTATATGTATACTAATAAAGGCGATATTTTTAAAAGTTTAAGTGGATTATTTATAATAATCAGGTGAAAATCAATTATATACAGGCCTCTGAGAAAATTTTACAGGCTTTTTAAAAATGTGAAATATATAAAACAAATTTAGTTAGTTATCTTGTAAAAAAATTAAGGAAGTGTTTACTTCATACAGTTCTTCTGTTCTCAAATCATTTCTTTTCAATGCACTTTCTCCTTTATGAGCACTATCTTAAGATCAACTAAAAGAGTTTCTTCTTACATTGCAATGCTAAGTTTTCATTGTAATGTTAACAGGGTATGGTATTAACAAATATATAGGCAAGCCATTCATTTGGAATTTTGTATTCCTAGAGTTTTAGTTATTTTAATATTAAAATTGACTTACTAAAACATAAAAATTTAAAAACTTACAAAAAGTAAATTTTACTAAAAATTACCTAAAATAATACCTTATTCATCTGAAAGGACATTTAAATAGGCATAGAAGTAGTCATACTCATCTATTATGTAGAAAAAGAATGCAAAATAACATCAAACAGTAAATTATTTAGAGTGTTTTTATGCCGTGGATTTGTAAAAAAACAAAAATTAATATCAAATAAATGCCCCATATCTTATTCACATGGACCAAGTCTTACTGTAATTTGTAAGAACATTCTCCAGCAAAAAGGTAGCTAGCTGTGCAAGTCTGCTTTTGTTATGAGTTGAAACAGTAAATGCTCATTCTTTAAAAGACAAGAAGAGAATGAAAATATATGCCTTTCTTACACTGTAGAGCAATGGAAAACAAAACGTGCTGTTCTGAAGAAGACAGGTTCAACAGCTCTAATTCATTAGTTCAATTTATAGTAGCATTTTGGCATTTGATTAAAAGGTCATGTTGTGGTATCTGAACAAATATATTGATCCTTATGTAGAATCACTCCCATGTTCCACCGTAATCATGACGAAATTTATACCAGCACCTTCTTGGTCAACCAGTGTCATAGAAACAAGCAAAATGAATTATGAAAGAGGAGAAATACTTGGGAAAAAATTAAATGTTATTTGCAACTGGGAAGAGAAAATTTGAGTCTTTTTAAAAATAAATAACAAATGGCATCAGATATAAATGAAATAGCATCTTGAGCAAAGTAAAACCAAGACAGCCAGACCTCTAAAATCTATAGTGTTTCTCCTCAAAGCTACCAGTACATTCCCCATTCCTCTTAATTTACACTGTTTTCTGTAGGCAAATTAGTCACTGTTGTAAAAGCTTTATTCATGACTGTGTTCATTTTCGTGAAGATCAAATGAGGTCATATGTAAGACTACTGTTACATTCGGATATACTTGATGTGCAAATAACTACAAAAAAAATCAGATCACTATCTAAATTGTAATTTAGACCACAACAACACATCAATAAACAAATAATATTACATAAAAGTTGTATCAGACATATGACATTTGAGAAGTAGAAAGTCAAATGCCAAGCCTTGAACATGACCCTTCCAATCACTTTTTTCTTTTCCTTTCTTTTTTCTTTTTTTTTTTGAGACAGACTCCACTTTGTTGGCCCCAGGAGGGTGCGAAGGTATCTACCTCAAACTCTTGGGCTTAAACAATTCTTGTGCCTCAGTCTCCCAAAAGGCTGAGACTATAGATGCCGGACACAGTGCACAGCTATTTTTAGAGACAAGGTTTCTCTCTGGCTCAGGCTGGTCTCACACCTGTGAGTTCAGGCAGTCCACTTGCCTCAGCTTCCCAGAGTGCTAGGATTACAGGTGTGAGCCACCAAGCCTGTCTTCCCTCCAATTCTTATATAGGATACTTCATGGAAGCAGAATAGGCATTCAAAACAGCTTTTGCCTTATGTTCAAAAACTAAAAGAAATTATGGAGTATTGGTAAATGACAACTATCCCAATGTTTTATAGAATGAATGCAACTTTGTTCATCTTTATTACTTTATGTGTCAACCTAAATGAAGAAACTGAGGCAAAGTTAATGTAGTGATTTTATTTGGACTAAAATTGATCACTGCGGCTCACATACACTTCCAAGGTGCTCTGTAGAGTGCTTTAGAGAATAAAGTTCAGACTCAAGTTTCTTTTTATTTTTTCTTTTTTTAAAAGGAAAAATCAAGACGGGGACAATTACAAAAGTCAATTGTAAGTAATGCTCATTGATTTAAAGAAATACATCTGTTAGTATTTGACTGTACATTGTTGAAACATAAGGTGTATGGCATTTTATGGTAACTTGGCATCAGTCTAGATCTCACATAACCAGTGGCTTCGAGAGCTAATTAGTGGTTAGGGTGATGGCTCACACCTATAATTTCAGTGCTCTGGGAGGTTTACTTGGACTAGGAGAGACTAGGAGTTCAAGACTTGGCTGGACAACATAATGAGATACCATCCATACAAAAATATATGTAAAGGAGTTAGCCAGGCACAGAGTTAGCTACTCAGCATGCTGAGTCATAACGAGTCCCTGAGCACAGAAGTTTGAGGCTACAATAAACTGTGATCAAGTCACTAAACTCTTATCTGGCTGACAGAGTGAGATCCTGTCTTTAGGAAAAAATAATTATTTATCTCAAAGAGTGTGATAAGAGTGCTATTACAATGGAAATGACTCTCTGGACATGATAGTTTAAAGGGACTTGTTTTCCTCAAGAATAAAAGGACTTTTTTCTCCTTAAAAAATGTGTTACTTCAAACCATGTAATATTTCCAATAATATATCTTAAATATAAAAACCTATTTTGTATAGCAGTTACTCCGTATTGATCATGCTGACCTAATCAACTTATAAAAGCAGACATAAGAGTTACAACTTCTAGATACATGTATTTGATCATTTAATTTTTTGGAGAAAACATACTGGAAGAGGCTTTAAAATTGCTATAGGTGAGAAGTGTTGATATAAAAAGATGAAACTTTACATTGTAGTTATGGCATTATTAAAAATGAAAAGTTTAATGAGAGTTTTATCCCTCATAGTCTTCTCTTACTTAAAATAATTTTTGTCAGTGAAATGTAACAGTGACAACTTTATGAAGACACCCAGAAGACCAAAATAGTAAGACTGACATATTCATCAAAATTTTACATTTACAGATATGTCTTCATTAACTCTCATTATTGTTAACTAAATTTATACATGAAAATTTCTATGAACCACCTTACAATTGTTAAAGCCTTATAAAGTTTGCTTGTCAAGTCTGAAAGTTAATGTGTATAAAAGTAAGGGGGGGAGTGAAATAAAAACACAATAGTAAAGTCATAATTCAGATTGTTCTGCCTAAAAAGTAAAGCTAATATGGGATTAAAGACTAAAAACCTATTTTTTGTTTGCTGAATGTCCTTGGTCAATAGCTTACCTAATAAAAACTCTTCCATCCTTCATCCTGGGCCATGGTTGTGGTCTATTCTTCATAATAAATTGTAAATTGTAAATTGGTAAATTACCAATTGTAAATTGGTTTCATAATAGTACTGAGTACATTGGATACTTTTTCCTCCATTCTTGAGATACTTTACTAAGTATGATATGGGGGGATGAGAAGGGAGAGGAAAGATCAGATGGAGGGAGGGTGAATGTTAAAATCACAACTGTGGTGCATATTGCAAGGGTACATGTTGGATCTATTAAGTATAGAGTATAAACGTCTTAACACAATAAGTAAAAGAGGTGAGGAATATATTAACTAGTACAATATAAGCATTCCAAATTGTCTATGAAATTAGCACATTGGTACCCACAAATGCATTAATGTGTACATGATCTACCTCTTTATGATTTAACAAAAAACTCTTCCATCAATATAAAAATGTAGAAAAAATATCCCATTGTGATAAAAGGCATTATTGAAGAACCTATAGCTGAAATTGTATGTAATGGTAAAATACTATTTATCCCTAAGATCTGGAACAGGGATGTCAGCCATCTCTCCTGTCTATATGATGCTGAAAGTCTTAGATTACAAAAAAACAAGATAAATAAAAGGAATTATAATAAAAGGATTATAAATTAAAATAACATTCAAAAGTAGTGAAATATTTCAAAGTGGGACAAGCAGAGATGAACAGAAAAACCAAAAACAGATTATTCAAATCAAAAGTAAATATTGATTTAATACACCAAATTAAAACATAATAAATGTTACCATTTGAAATGAATTATGGCACCAGCACAATGAAAGTCCATGTAGCTGTGTAGACTTACATAGTTGACCCTTAAACAACTAGGAGGTTAGTGCCATTGACTCGTATGAAGTCAAATAGCAAATGCAAATTTGACTATTCCCAAATGTACAGATACTCTAAACAAATTTTGTATGTTGTACCTAATACATACTATATTCATAAAATGAAGCAAGATTGAAGTAAAATGCTCTTAAGAAAATCATAAAGAAAATAAAATATAATTACTATAATTCACAAGCAAAAGTAGATTATCGCGAAGGCCTTCATCCTCATCATCTTCATGTGTAATAAACTGAGGAGGAGGAGGAGGAAGAAGTTAGTCTTGCTACCTCAGAGATGGCAGAGGCAGACAAAATAATTCTCATATTAGTGGACCCCCACAGTTCCAACTCACGTTGTTCAAAGGTCAACTGTAGTATTATACTGTCAATTTACTCAACCATATAACCTGTCATTGGGTAAACATTTTGGAAAAGGCTAAATTAAAAACAAATATATTTAGGTGAGTCATTAATGTTAATACAGAAAATCTTACAGAGTTTTTAAGTGATTAGTACCAGGATAAACTACTATTTACAATTTTATGAAAGAAATTTCACAACATTTAAAAGAATTTTAGTCAAATGTGCTTGCATCTCACAAAAGTCATTACTTCTGGACAACTGTATTCAAATTCAAAATGTAATGAGATTTTGCCTCCTAGGTATTTGTGACTTAAAGAAAGAAAAAGTTTTGTGTCTTTTTAAGAGAAAATATGTTTCATTTCTTTGTTTTTTCCTATTATACATGTCTTCAATTTCAATTTATTTTTATTGTATATATTTGAGATGTATAACATGATGTTTCAATATACATGGTGAAAAGATTACAGTAGCTAAGCAGATTAACACATCCATCACTTTCCATAGTTACCTCTTCAGCATGTATATATGTGTTGGTAAAAGCACTAAAACCCTGAAACTTTTTAGGAGGAGATAGGGAGAGTGAAAAGATAGTGCAGAACGGTCAGAGCAAGATGGCAGACTACAGACATCTTGCTGGCTACTCGCGGTGTGACAGGGGAAAGTAATTTTTAGGCACCCCCGGTTAGGGGAATCAGCATTGAAGCATCATCCAGGGTCAGGGTGAAGCACCAAGACACATTGGTAGCCAATGAGTAGATCTGGAGTTGAGGCAAACTGATGTGGAAAGCAGGTGCTTGGTACAGGCAGAGGCTGACTGGTTAGCTAGCTCTCCCACGCAGGTCTGGGGATGGGAAGGGCTGTGCTTCAGTATTTTGATTGTAGACTGGGCTGCTCCAGCGAGCAGCGAGTAGACGTGAACAGCCTTTAACAGTCAGGGTTGAACGCCTTGTGGGTTGTTTCTTTTATCAGGTTGGCTGCGGGTAGGGCGCCACCATTGTGGGAAGCCTACTTGCTCAAGAGTATCGTCTGCAGTCCTAGTGCACAGCATCTGCTGAGCTCAACCATATATCCTTGGGGTGAGCTGAGCGGCCCCACATCTCACAAGAGGACCACTTTGTTGGCATGGGACACTTTCTGATGCCCTCCTAGGAAGTCTGGTGAGAGCTTTGGGACCTCAGACCCCAAGAACTGGATGCTAACAAAGTGAACAGGCCTAGAATGGGGGCAAAAACATCAGGAAGACAAGATCTGAACTTCAGAGAATGGCTTTGACCCTGATCATATAAAGTAAATCTAGTGAGGGTTCTCCATCACCTAACACCAACAGCGCCACCCAGTGTCCATATAAAATATTGCTATATATACACACACTCATGTATAGTGTATTCATTTACATTTTTTGCTTGTTTTTTCCATTTTTCTTAACTTCTTTGATTTTCTTGTTTTTTGTTCATTTTTTTCCATTTGGTTATATTTTTATTTTTTACTTTTTGAAATGTCAAGGACTCCTCCATTTTTGTTAGGATTTTTCAGTCCCTTTTAATCTTTCTTTACTTTTTATTTTTCCCGTTTTTCTCTCTTTACAGACTGTCCTACTTTTCTCACCTTTACTTGAAAAAATTCATATACAATATCTAAGATATTACTTTTTATTTCTCTTGGTTATCTTATACAATTGTATTTTTTATTTTCTTCACCTATTTTTATCATTTTTCTCTATTCTCTGAGGGTAAATGGGTCAGAGAATCAGTCTGGCTGGGGTTCATGGCATTGGTGTGACTCAAGGATGCCACAAGCTCACAGTTAAGGTTGTTATTCCACCTTTGGCTTTCGACCTAGAGTAACTAAAGTTAGGAAAGACAAAGATGATCATTTCATATTGGTCAAGGGAGCAATAAATCAAGAGAAAATTTTAATTCCAAATACTTATGCACCCAACTTAAATGCTCCATGATTTGTGAAACAGAAATTGATTGGTCTGAGCAAGAATGATATCCCATAAAACCATAATATCTAGGGACTTTAACACCTCTCTGGCAGAAATAGATAAATCACCTAAACAGAAATTAAACAAAGATACAAAGGCCTTAAATGCAACCTTAGAACAACTGTGTTAGTAGACATATACTGAACCTACTGACCATCCAAGGCTAAGGAATATATGTTGTTCTCATTAGCTCATGGAACATATTCCAAAATAGATCATATCCTATGACCAAATCAAACTTCAACAAAATCTATTGACTTGATAAATTACATTTATGGATCTGTGTGTTTTAAACCAGGCTTGCATCCCTTTAATTAAGCTTACTTGTTCAACATGAATAAATTTTCAAATGTGCAGCTATAATGTTTTGGCTAAGATTTTATTGAGTATTTTTGAATCTATACTCATTAGTGAAATTGGTCTGTATTTCTCCTTTTCAGTTAGGCCATTTCCTGCTTTGGGTAACAGTGTGATGTTCACTTCATAGAATCTGTTTGGGAAGGTTCTTTCCCTTTTAGTGTCTTGTAATAGGTTCTACAGCATAGGTTTAAGCTCATTGAAGTTTTGATAGAATTCAAGTGGGAAGCCATCTGGTCTAGGATTGTGTGTGAGTGTTGGAGTTTGTTTTTTTAATTGTTTCTTCAATCTCAGTGCTTGATATTAGTCTGTTAAGAGATCGATTTCTTTTTTGTTAAGTTTGGAAAGATTATGATTCAAGGTTTTGGTCCATTTCCTCCATGTTGTCAAATTTCTGGCTGTAGAATTTCTTGTATTAGTCAGAGATAATCTCTTACATGTTTGTTGTATTAGTTGTTATTTCCCCCTTTTTGTTTCTGCTTCAGGGTATCAGAAATTTTACTTTTCTTTTTCTATTTTATCTCATGAAATTTTATCAATTTTATTTACTTTCACAAGGAACAAACTTTCTATTTCATTGATTTTCTGAATGATTATTTTCTTTTCAATTTTATTTATTTATGACTTAATTCTGGTTGTTTCTTTTCTTCTGGATTTGAGATTGGATTACACGTCCTTTTCCATTTCATTAAGATTATTCATTAGATTCTTGGTGTGTTCTCTTTCTGCTTTTCAAACATAAGCATCTAATTTGATAAATTTCCCATTTAGGGCAACTTATTCAGAATCCCACAAGTTTTGATAACTTTTGGCTTCATTGTTGTTATGTTTGAGGAATTTAACAATTTCATTCTGTACCTCTTCCTTAAACCAGGTGTTATTCACCATAATGTTGTTTAATTTCCATGCCTTTGTGTGGGGATAAAACATTTGTTTGAGTTGAGTTCCAGCTTTATTGCCTTGTGGTCTGAAAGATACAAGTTATAATTTCAATTCTTCTGATTTCATACACGCCCACATAGGAGAAAACTTAATTCTGTTCAAGTTGAGGGGAACGGTAATAAAGGAGGGGGAAGGGACAGTGAGTGATTGGTGTGCTCCCATATAAAAGGCACAGTAGGGCATATGGCACACCTTTGGGTGTGGGATACATTTTAACTAAAAAATTCAAAAATCATGACAATTTTGTACCCTTTGAAATATATCTCCTCATTTTCTCCTCCTCCCTTCTCCGGTAACCATCATTCTCCTTTCTTTTTTTGGACTTTATATGTAACTGAGATCATGCCATAGTTTTGTTTTTATATCATTTATTATTTATACACAGACATCCCCTAGTTCACAATCTCCATCATTTTGCTTTAAAATGGAATACTCTTTATGATTCTCTCCACACTGAGAGAAACAACATTTGCTAATATTAGCAATGCAGACATGTAGTATACATTTTTAATAACCATAATATCTTGAATATTTCAGCCAGAAAAATAATATAATACATCTCCGTCAGATAACTATATAAATGCCAGGATTGCTATATGTTATTCACACATTATGTTTTGTTAAAATGATTATATTTGTGTTCCCTTTCATGACAGTATTGTTATCTGTAAAGCATAAAAGTAAGGATAAAGATTTGAGTTTATTTATATCCACAACAATTTAAAATTATTTTTTGTGTAAGTATAATCTCAAATATTGGTAATTTATGTTATAGAATTTTATAACACACATAAACTTTTTGCTTTTTTGATACAATATCTCCCTCATGCTAATCTTTACCTCTGGAGTGTGGAATTATGTTAATGAATTCTTATTCCAAGCCTTCCACCAAATGTAGAAATTTCCAGGTAATGATATAAAGTATTTATTTAATGAAAGTAAAAATTGTGTATACTTGTTCTTATTTAGAGAGGTTAAATTTAAGCCTCAGTTTTGTTCATTCAGTAGATCAACATGGCATAAGTTGGGTATTTTTCTAACTTCTATTAGTTCAAATAAATATTGTATTTATACATAGCATTAAAATTTTAGAGTGATAAAGGTGCCTGTCCAGTCTTACTCTTTCCCCTTTGTGATCACAGCACTTTAACTGCCACCAAAGATACAAAGGTCTTCTGTGTGTGCACAAACATTGACAGCTCTGTGATGAAGATGTGTTAACATTAAAATGGCAAGGCTTTCAGGGCTGTTCATACTTTGAAAAGGTTAATGAGCAGTGCTACCCATAGTACCCTGTTTAGCAGACTTTGAAATTTTATTGATGAGAAAACTTTTGACTTTTTTCTTACTGAAGGATATGTTGGTTAATTATTTTTATTAGCTTCACAAAATAATGCACATATTTATGCCTTTGTTGTATTAGTCTGCTCTGGTTGCCATAACAAAACACTATATACTAGGTGGCTTAAGTAATAGAAATGTATTTTCTTACATTTCTCAAGGCTAGACCTTATGAAATCAGTGTGCCAGTATAAGTAGATTTTTGTGAGACCACTCTTTCTAGCTTGAAGGCAGTCACTTTGTTGTGTTTCCTGTATGATTCACATGTGAATACAAAGATTGAGCAAGATCTCTGGGGTCCCTGCCTATGAGGGCACCTTTTCCATCATGGGGCCCTATCCTTATGACTTCATCTAACCCTAATTGCTTTCTAAAAGCTTCACCTCCAAAAACTACCACATTGGGTGTTAGGGCTTCAACATACATGTTGTAAAATTATTAAGTATGGGCGGAGGACACAAACATTCAGTTCATACCACAGTAGATTTTTAAAAGTGAGGAAATAAGGACTATTGTTTCAAAATATTCACATTTATAGTTTTAATGGCCTACATATTTGTTGTTAACTAAAATCCTGGGGCATAGTTTTTGTCCTTCTTGCTGTGTTAGATTGTATTTTTAGCCTGCCCTTTTATGAAGGCTGAAAACTAATTATTAGTAAAAATAATGGTAATAAAACAAAAATTAAAATGACATTAAAATGATAAAAAGGACATTAATGTTCTTGGTTATAAGTAACAGAAAATGGCTCTGGCTATTTTAAGCAAAAGTTTAAGCTATGGTAGATGTTCCTGGGGAATCACTGTATTGGTCGCAGGCTGCAGACTCAGGCTAGGAAACTGCACAAAATGTGAGATTCTCAGAGAATTTGCCAATAGAAAAGCATGCCTAGGAAATTTCTAGAACCTTTGCCTCCATTGAATATTGTTGTAATTGCTGGTATCAACCAATTTAAATTTTATTTTTATCTTTGCACAAAATCTCTAAATTTAAACCTCCAGATATGAGAATCTAATTAACTTAGCTTTGCTTTTCCAGACTCCTTACATAGAAGCCAAGTCATTGCCTCTCACAATGTAAGATTGGAACCTATTTAAAAAGGAACTGTTGGCTTGGCACCTGTGCCTCAACGGGCTAAGGCACCACCTACACATACCTGAGCTGGTGGGTTCGAATCCAGCCCGGCCCACCAAACAATAATGATGGCTGCAACTAAAAAATGGCCAGGTGTTGTCGTGGGCACCTGTATTCCCACCTACTTGGGACATGGAGGCAAAAGACTCACTTGAGCCCAGGAATTGGAGGTTGCTGTGAGCTGTGATGCCATAGCACTCTACCCAGGGTGATAGCTTGAGGCTCTGACTCAAAAAAAAAAAAAGAAAGAAAGAAAGAAAGAAAAAGGAACTGTTTGATACTAAACAGCAAAATGACAAGTGGTCAATATATTTCACCACTAGATTTTGCCTGCTCAAAAAAAAAACAAAAAAAAACAAACAAAAAAAACTATCCTGCCCAATTTAATCTCTAAGTAAAATAATAATACACCAATCCTTAAGAAGATACTCTTTTACCTAAAGGGAAAGAATTCCTCATATTATCCATACTCATCTAACTCTAAGAATAAGACATTTGAGTAACATCCTTAAGCTTCACTTTTAAAAATTAATGACTTTTTTTTTTAGCAGTATTAAGTTTACAGAATTATGAGTGGAAAATACAGAGAGGTCCATTTATGCCTTGTCACCTCTACTCTCCTCTATACCAATTCTTCTGTTACTAAACATCTTGCATTAGTGTGGTACACTTGTTACAAATGATAAGCCAATATTATTATATTATTATTAATTAAAGTACATGGTAACTCTAGCGTTCACTCTTTCTGCTAGTCATTCTTTAGGTTTTGAAAAATTATGTCAGTACCAAAAATGTCCTGTGGTCCACTTATTCATCCCTCCCACTTTACTTCTAAATCTGTTACCACTGATGATCTTTTTCCTGCCCAATAGTTTTCCTTTTTCATAATGTTTTATTTCATATGGCATACAACATTTTCAGATTGGCTTTGTTCACATAGCAGTATACATTTCAATTTCTCCACTTCTTACTTGTTATCATATTGTCATTATTTGCTTTTCTGAATTTTATTCTGTAGCAGTATACATTTCAATTTCTCCACGTCTTACCTTCTTATCATATTGTCCTTATTTGCTTTTTTGAATTTTATTTTGAAAAATATCATTATTTGTTTATCCATTCATCACCTATTGAAGGATACCTTTGTTTCCTGCATGTTTAGTGATAGACATTCATTTCAAGTTTGTGCATGAACATAAGTTTTCAACTCATTTGGGCAAATATCAAGGAATGTGATTGCCTGGTCATAGAATAAGAGTATGTTTAGTTTTATAAAAAAACTTCCACACTGTTTGTGGCTCAAAGGAATAGGGCACTGGCCCATATGCCGGAGGTGCTGGGTTCAAACCCAGCCCTGGCCAAAAACAGCAAAAAAAAAAAAAAAAAAGTGGCCATAAAATTTTGTGTTCTGATAGCAATGAAGGAGAGATCCTGTCGTTCCACACCCCCCTCAGCATTTGATATTTGCCACTGTTTTGGATTTTCCCTTTTCTAATATGTAGGTAATAGTATCCCTGCTTATTTCAATTTGCATTCCCTAACATTATGATGTTGAGTCTCTCTTTATATGATTAGTTGAAGATTCAATCTTTGCACTTCTCTCATAATTAAATTGTGCTAGTATACAAATTTTTGAGTCAAAGTTGCCCATGATGAACATACTACATAGTGTATAAACAATTACTTGAGAAAAGGGAAGAAATATTAAAAAGCTGGAAATATAATTAACTCTTCTGTTTAACTCTTCTCTTATGTTTTTCTTCTTACAGCTACTCATGTGCACATATCAAGATATATTCTCTCCCTCTTTCACCACTCATTATGGCCTTTGAGCCCATTCTCAGATGGTTGGAATGTTTTACTTTGTGAATAATTCAAACCCTTATTTATTTATTTATTTATTTTTGAGACAGAGCCTCAAGCTGTTACCCTGGATAGAGTGCTGTGACATCACAGCTCACAGCAACCTCCAATTCCTGGGCTCAAGCGAGTCTCCTGCCTCTGCCTCTCAAGAAGGTGGGACTACAGGCGCCCACCACAAGCCCGGCCATTTTTTAGTTGCAGCCGTCATTGTTGTTTGGCGGGGGCCCGAGCTGGATTCAAACCCGCCAGCTCAGGTGTACGTGGCTGATGCCATAGCCCATTGAGCCACAGGTGCCGAACCTCAAACCCTTATTTTAAAGGTTCTGTTTTTGATTGTTCTTTCATAGAGGAAAACTGAAAAACTCTAATACCCAGTGTAATATTTAGAACCAAAATGAAAATATGAGAAAGAAAATGAGATCACCAAGTTATCCATATTCTATCTAATCTCCAGTATATTAGAGCCCTGTTTCTTAATGATAATAACAATCTATCATCCAAGCTAATACCATGAACCCATTTTTTTTTTTTTTTTTTTTTTTGCCTATTCTTCCTAGGGTTCATCTGTGAGAAATGCAAAATTAGATGGAGCTCTCAAACTGACTATGTGGTAGTTTTTCTTTTTTTGAGACAGAATCTCAAGCTGTTGCCCTAGGTAGAGTATCGTGACATCATAGCTAACATCAACCTCAAACTTGGCCTCAAGAGATCCTCTTGTATTTTTTCTATTTTTAGTAGAGATGGGGGCTTGCTTTTTGCTCAGGCTGGGCTGAAACCCATAAGCTCAAGCCGCCCACTCACCTCAGCCTCCCAGAGTGCTAGGATTACAGGTGTGAGCCATCATGCCCAGCAGGCACAGGGTGTGGCTGCTTTATTTTGGAACAATTTCTAATTTCTGATGAAGCAGTTCTTTGTGTCATAGAAGACAACCTGAAAGCACCTTGTGCAGGAGACAATTTTTTTTACCAGATTATTTAGTAACTATTACAAAGTCCCTTTCTCGCACACATGCATGCATTTCCAGTTCTTTATTATACTAGAAACACATTAGGTATTGTTTTAGAACATGCATCAAATTTTTAAAACAGTGGTCCAAATGGGAGTCATATGGTATGGTAATAATCAGCATTTTTGAGTAAAGAGAGAGAGAGAGAGACAAACACACAGATATTGATCTATGGCTGGTGAGAGTGATAAAAGGAAATTGATTTTCAATACACAAACAGAAGAGATGAAAGCAATATTCTGCTAAAGTTATTTCTTTTCTTGATATTTTTGGATCTAATTTTTCTGAGACCTCCCATTAACTCAGGGATAGGATCATAGCTCCTCAGAATGGCAAAAAAAAAAAAGAAAGAAAGAAAGAATAAAAGCCTTTCATGATCCCGTCCAAGTTAATATTTCTAAACCTAAATATATCTTAACCTTATCCTGATAGCAATATTCAATTTCTACCATTTTTATTTTGTTCAGACCTTAGGCTACTCTGAACCCTGGCTTCACATGACCCTCCAACCTTGTCAAATCTAAGTGTTAGGTTTATAGGGGTGAGCCCCTGCACTTGGCCTTGAAGTTGTTTTTTTAATAAATATAGAAAAATAGATTTTTATTTACAATTCTTGATAGAATTTGAAAAATGTATGATCTTAGAAAGTAAGAAATTTGTTAAATTACTCACATAAGACATAAGGCACATAAATTAATAAATGAATGAATAAATATAAAATGAATGCTCAACTTGTGATCACAGATATGCCTACAATTATCCTAAACAATTCTTAGCAAAGATCAGGACATATTATAATGGTAGGATTGCTACCAGAAAAATTAACATTTCTATCTTGACGACTCCGACCTGAAACTAATAAAAAGTTTAAATGATCATTTTTAGATTTTATAGATAGGTAGTATGGGAGACACTGCACAGCAAAAATGCATCCCAAATCTAAAGTAGTTAAAATTGTAACCAGTCTTTTAGTTTTACAGTGTAATTTTGAAATTATATTCTCAATTAGCCTCAGGGAAACATGTTAAATTCCTATAAAATGATGATAAATGTCAAATTCTCTAATATAATGAAATCAACAAATCCTACCAAGATACATGCACATCAAGACAACATAAAGCAGGCTTCCATCAACACATCTCTATATGTGCCTAATGTTTTCATAAAACTGGGACAAAAAACTAGAAAATGAATGATCAGAGCAATTTGAAAGCTGAAGAGATATTTGCACTATGGAGCTCCATAGGCAGGGCTGACGGTAAATTAATCTGAGGCCTTTTAGATTCCCAGAAAATGGTGAACTGTTATTGACAGATATTTTCCCACTATAATAGTAACAAAATGATCACAATAACCAAAAAATGTTAAAATTACATGTTATTGAGAATTATCATGGTGATAAGTAATTTAGAGAAATTCTCTTATTTTTTAGCCCATACTGGAGGGAAAAAAAAAAAGAGCACCGCACTGGTTAGAGGCCAGCAGGGAACCCTAATATAATGCAGAAACTTATATGAGGGGACAGCCTCTGCCTCAGGCCCCGTGTGACCAACCACCCACTGCCTTTTACCAGTTTTGGGGAATTAATGCAGGCAGAGAAGATACGCAACTTGATACGCAACTAAACTTTAAATACACTGAAAATATTTTTCTTTAACTGACAAGCTGCAGTTTTTCTTTACTATTGTTATAATATTTAAGAAATGAGAAAATCAGAGTTCAGGCTAATGAGGTAATGAAAAAAAAACAAGAATGTTTACCCCAAAAGGAGAATATTTAAAATCCCTACTCATAACCACTGGTATGCAGAGTAGTCCAGCCAAGCTCCCTGCAGGTTGCTATATAAGACATGGTTAATACACATAAAGTATAATCTAGAGGATAGATCTAAAGTTTAATAAGTTATTTAAAATCCCAATCACATAGCAATCATAAAAATAGTTTAGTTTAATACTCTTAGTTAGGTCTTACAGAAATCCATATCAAGTATTTATATTGAAATAAAACATTATTATTTTATTTTACTGAGTGATCCTCAGAATTCGGGTAACTAGTAAGACTCTTTAAAATATATTTTAAAACTATTTTGAAAAATAATTTATATTATCATACTATTAATATGGAAATAAGATAATGAAACCCTCAAAAGTCACTGCTTTTCTGTGATCCACGATTATTTTTCATACTAATACTTCAATTTGTTCAAATTATTCAGGTGAAATTAAACTAGGAAAAATGGCTTGTGCTACCTGAATTGGTTTAATAATGTTCGTCATAAAATTTTAGATTGATTTCCTTTTAATAGAGACAATTTCTATTTTCTTCATCCCAGAAATGAGGCAATGAAGGAATGCTGATAGCAGGACATACCACAAAACTGAGAAGGGCTAAGTCCACTCTGTGTTCCACTTCTAGAGCTGAGTTGTCTCCCTTGAGTTTCCACAACACTTCCTACCATACTCGTCCTGATACAAGCACCTTTGTGGAACATCATGTTATATAGAAATAAGGTTCCCCTCTGCTTTCATCTGTTAGCTTCATTTCTCCTATCAAGTTATGTCAAACTTCATTCTGGTCATTATAGACCCCACTATCTTATCTTGTAAGGATGATATTTAAGAAGCAAGGAATAGATAGTTCTGCTCTCAGCACTGATGGAGTAAATGCAGCCAGACTAGTCATCCTGATATAGGAAATTATAATGTTTCTTCACCTAAAGGAAGAAACTGAGACAAAATTAACATGAATAGAGAGTTTATTTGAGCCTAATTTTGGAACTGCATTTTGTCTTAAATATATGTTGTGATTAGTATCAGTTACAATTGAATTTTTTTCAGAGAAAAGGAAGAAATACAGTAGAACCTTTGTAAGTTGACCACCCAAAGGACTGTAATAAACTAGTTAACATCTGGAGATGACCATCGTAAGAAACTTTCATCGAGTACATGTGGCGCATGTTCAGTCTTTGAAAATTAGGTCAACTTAAGGGGGTGATCCACTATGGAGGTTGTACTGTAGTTCCCAAGTTGAAAATAAGCTACTGATTGGCTATCTATGGTTATCTGTTTCAAAAATTCCAAGAACCTAAAGACATTAGATGAGGGTCACATTGTTCAAATCCTAACAGCATTTTAGATAAGTTTTCAGCTAGTCTGGAAACTACAAAGAAGAAAAGAAAGCAGAAAATGGCTTTAAACAATTACTGGGCATGAGTCTAACTGTTGGGTGGTTATGAACGAAGACAGAAGATTTATTCTCATATCTCTCTGGATCTGATAAATTTTGTATATGTCACCTTCTTCCGATGGCTCTGAGCTGCTTTTCATCCTTGTACTGTACAAAAAAAAAGTAAATCAACTTTATTTTAGAATGTAAAAGTATAATTTTATTTTATATTAGAGAGAGAGGAAATAGTGGGAAGAAAATATTGGGAAGAGAGCAGAGAGCAGAAGGTGAGAGAGGGGAAGATGGGGGCAGAAGGAGAGAAAACGAATGAGAGAACAGTATGACATGGGATCCCAAAGAAAGAAAGGAAGAATGCCAGCCTCCAAATTCTTTTTAGGTATTTGATAACAGCTTTCAAAATTTCAGGTCCTTAAAGAATCAAAATGTATAAATCAAGACCCATGATCATATTAGCTCTTCCTGGAGACAACTTCTTGAGCACAGTGCAGCAAGCTAGAATCTAATCAGAACATGGCAGTGCCCCTGTGCTAAAGAAGCAAGGTTTGGTGATGGGAGCATCTAAAGTAACTAGATTCTCTAGGGCAGTTTCATAGAGAGGAATTAGCTATATGAGAGTAGGGAAAGTAATCTAGGCAGAGGTTGCCCCTGAGACCTTAACCAATAACTTTGCTTCTAGAATGTAGAATAAGTCAACAAAAACCTTATCAGAGAAGAGCTCTTAGAATTTTGAGAACAAAACAGAGATAACAGTGTAAGTAGTGCTTTGAAAGATTTAAGTTCTGGATCAGTTGAAGTGGTCAAGATGTGTAACATCTTTATGTCCCTCCAGTACTGAAACAGACTACAGTACTTCCTACTCTAGATCCACCGTAACAGAGTGGAGACAAATGTTTTAAGAGAAATTGGTAAGCACACGTGAAAGTCTCACCATGATTCAGGGATATAGAAAACATCATGAGCTTCAGACCCTTTTGCCATAGTAAGAACAAAACAAGCCTCACCTTTGTTCAAGGTGATCAAAAGTACATAACAATCTTTTAAGGAACATAAGAGAACACAGAGTCTCTACATATATCTCCAACAATATGTAGCATACAATTATCCTGTCATATATGTAAACAGGGAAAGTTTCCCAGAGTAAGGTAATAAATAAATGAATACATCCATCAATTAAAAAAATCCCCAAATGGCTAATAGATGTTGTCTTTAAGAATAGGGTAATGATAATGAAGAATCTATATGTCAGGTATTAATAGTTTTAAGTTTAAATCAAGAAATATAGCTTTAAAAAGAATGGTATGATGTTTTTTATTTTTTTTAATTTTAATTTTTATTTTTTTTTTATTGAATCATAGCTATGTACATTAGTTCAACCATGGGGTACAGTGTGGGGGCTTCACATGCAATCTGAGATATTTTATCAACCTGATTGACATACCATTCATGATATTTTCTCGTTTACTATATGAAAACATTTTTGATC
>CAUYON010167031.1:0-44375 GCA_963573935.1 Arctocebus calabarensis
AATTAAGAAAAGATTCCAGGCTCGGCGCCTGTGGCTCAGCGAGCTAAGGCGCCAGCCACGTACACCTGAGCTGGCGGGTTCGAATCCAGCCCCCGGGCCTGCCAAACAACAATGGCGGCTGCAACCAAAAAATGGCCGGGCGTTGTGGCGGGTGCCTGTAATCCCAGCTACTTGGGAGGTGGAGGCAGGAGACTCGCTTGAGCCCAGGAATTGGAGGTTGCTGTGAGCTGTGATGCCACAGCACTCTACCCAGGGCGACAGCTTGAGGCTCTGTCTCAAAAAAAAAAAAAAAAAAGAAAGAAAGAAAAGATTCCAAATATAAGTAGACAAAATAACAATAATCCTCAGATAAGCATTTAAAAATATGACTGACTCATAAGTTTTCAGTAGTAGTATCTAGTTCATTAAGAATAAGAGATAAATTCCACAAACTACACAGAGAAAATAAATATTTAAGGGTTTTATATTCAGATAATCTTTTTATTAAATGGAAATTGGAGTAAATATATTTTTATGACATACAGAAAAAAACTTTAGGCAATAGAAAACATTTCTTGAACAAACCAATCAAACTACTGAAAATGATTTAAGAATAGACTGGTCTAAGATGAAAGAGAACAGAAGATTTCAGAAGAAATATATTGAACAAATATGGGATGCCCTGAGAATACCTTCTGTCTTGCAGAATTTCAAAAATTATCTCTCTCTTTCTCTCTCTCTCTCTATGTATATATATGTGTGTGTGTGTATGTAATATATATGTACTTTTTTTTCTAAATTAAGGAAGGGTCCTTTATTGATTCACTGTGCCAAGAGTGGGCTCACACCTCAAAGTCTCTCGACCCTTAGAAGCAGGGGTGGAAAACTTCTGTAAGGGGCTTTTGGTAGGGGATGGGGAGTCCTTAATGGAAGCCGAATTTGACAAGAGCCAACACCTCTTAAAGGGGGAGTGTTGAAAGCCCTTAGCAAGATGGAGCTGGGGCATAACATTCCCTCTGGTCTTATGTCTGAGTCAAACAATAATTACACACACACACACACAAAATTGTAAAGAAAAGGTGACCAGGAGCTGCAACTAAAAACAAAATCCAAAGGGTAACAGAAACATGATTGTGATCATACTATGTTCTTAATTGTTAATTATATTTTATTTAGACAATAATCAGAAAGTACTAACTACTTAATGTTCCTATTATTTAAAACAAATGTAAACAAAGCAGATAATTTCATCATCAGAGAACAAAGATTAATATTATTAAGCATAGCAGATTCTAGGCCCTAGTGTAGACAGCTACCTGATTCCTGAGTAGTCACTCAGCCTCAGAATCAGAGTGTAAGCCCAAATAATTATGGACAGTGTATAAATGTAGACACCATAACAAGAGAGTAAAACAAAATGATTTCAAACACATGGAAATAATAGCAATTTTTCACCAAACAAAACAAAAGAGTAAATGAAAATCACATAATAAACAATTTTAAAAGTAAAAGTAAAAAGTCAACAAAAACAGCAGCCACTAAAATCCCCCAATAGCCTTCCTAGGACCTTTGCATTTGCTGTTCCTTTGGCCTGGAAGACACTTATCCTAGATGCTTACATTGCTCATCTCAACACCTGACCTTGCCCACACATGACCTTCTCGGGTAGGACTTAACGCATTCTGCTATTGAACTTGCTCACTCTAGTGTTGCAGCCCATATAGCCAATGCCTAGGAGAGTGGGAGTTATAAAATACCTGTATAGCTCAATAAAGGAACACCTGGGTGGAAAGGGAATAGAGAGGGATTTGTCTCTCCTAACAAGCATGAGAGCTCTCGGTAAGAGCAGTGGTGCATTGGCAATCTCTACACCTGTGGTGTTGAGAGAAACAAGATCAACCTTATATTAGGCTGGAGGAGAAGGCAGTCGGGAGCATGCACATTCTATCACAGACCCATTTACTCTGACTCTGTCTCCTCTCCTTCCTGCAGAACACCAGCATGGCGTCTCTCTGCTGAAGATTACAAAGCTCCGCTAAAGACTAAGATCTATCTTCCTAAGAAGACTGCTTTACTCTCTAAGTCTCTCTCTCTCTCTCTCTCTCTCTCTCCCCTGCTGAAATAGATAGCCCTCAGGCACCTAAGAGAAACTGTACCAGAGCAAGGTAACTTAGCGGTCCGTGTCTGGAACCTAATTAACCTGGGCGGGAGACCTGGCCAGTCCTAGGCCCTAACACTCTAGCACTAACACTTTCTTTATTTACTTATACATTATACAATTTATGTATATATGTATATAATCTGCTTTCACAAGAATATAAAATAGAATATTTTGCCTATTACTTTACCATTATATCCCTAATGGCCCAGAAAAATTTCTCTGACATGATAGGAGGTAAGTATGTATTTGTTGGATGAAATTATAAATGAATGAGCATATACACCTAAAGGATTTATGTTTTGGATTAATCAAGCTTAAGACTGATTGAACTACTCAGATATCTGTTGGGATTTTAATAACATATTTCTATTTTCATCTCCCTTAGGTCACAAAGAAAAACATTTTAGTTTTAAGTGAAATATACAAACCAGTCTAAGCTATTAATGTAAATAGTACTTTAGGAGAGAGGTTATTTGATGATTAAGCTGAGAACTATAGTATATAAATGAATTATTCTATCAAAGTGGGAAAAAATGAGTATTATAGGTAGAAGAAATTCCACGTAATAAAGTCTGTTCTTGGGAGAGCCCATGGGGAGTATCAAGATTAGAAAGACCTGTGTGGGGGAATCTTTAAAACTGTCTGGTTATGACATCACAGTTACTTGTATGAGCATGTTAATAGAGGTCTAGAAAAGTTAACTGATTGGGATTAATTTTAATGTAAAATGATAAGATTTACTGATGTTGAATTAAATATGAGAATATTAAGTTTTCTAATATAATAAATTATAAGTAAATGTCAAGAATGATTCCTAGATTAGTTCCTTCTAATTTATGTAGACAATAGCATCATTAATTTAAATGTGGACAATAAAAAGAAATTCCCATCCGGGAAAAGTTTAATTCTTTATACCTAAGACATCAGAGACTATGTATCAAGTAAGAAACTGTGGGAAATAAATAACTGATGCTAAAAATGAGAGTTTTATGAGCCATCCACAAATAGATGATAAGGGAAATCTTGGATTCAAGTGAAATTACCAAGTACAAGATTATCTATGCCCTAAGTAAAAGTTATTTCCATGATATCACCAAGAGACGTAATTCTCAAAGTCTTGTCTGGAGACCCTCAAATATATTGTGGAAAAGAAAAGGAAATGTGTCAGCCTGCAAAGAGGAAAGAGAAGGGTAAGAAAAAAAAGGACAGGAGAAAATTAATAAAACAAAATCAAGAGTAAGAGTCAATTATAAGTAGTCAGTAGACTCCAAATGTATATAAGTTTACATGAAATATTTTAGTAGGGCAAAATACATACATACACCTTTGCTCTTAGACTAGAATACTTAGTTCTAGATAGTGCATTTCTTCAACCACTATCTAATTTCTAATCCTTATACACCTTTCTAAAACTTCTTTTCCTAGTCTACCAAAACATTAATAACTGTTGCACTCAGCCTTAAAATATTTTCAGTTCTCTTATGATCTAAGTCTAGCAACTTAGTTACATTGATGCTGTACTCAAGTGAAGAGTGCATATATGCTTAAAAGAAAAGTCATATATCTTGATGTGCTTGCATTACTAGTAATCATGACTTTAATAGTCTGAAACCAATATTCAATTATTAATTGTTAGTAGATTAGAAATATTATTAGGAATAGGGAACAGAGCCTAGACAAAGGGAGACAGTTATGGGAAATCAATTCAGACCCATTTTCCTGGCTTGGAGCACAAAGTACGAGACCCTG
This sequence comes from Arctocebus calabarensis, assembly GCA_963573935.1. Taxonomy (NCBI): domain Eukaryota; kingdom Metazoa; phylum Chordata; class Mammalia; order Primates; family Lorisidae; genus Arctocebus; species Arctocebus calabarensis. Next base: position 3,890 of record CAUYON010167031.1, read on the forward strand.
TCACTTTAATATTGTGAAGCCTGGCTTGTTAAATCTCCCATCCCCTACAGCAGCCGGGTGGAGGCCTGGAAGCTGCTTTCTGCCAGGGCAGGGCTGTGTCCTTTGGGAGTTAAGAATGAAGATTCTTTAAACTAGGCCCAATACAGGAAGACTTGCTCCAGACCAAGGAGAAGAAATTTCTCTTTTCTTCTCTCACCTTGATTGGGCCAGAGGGGTCTTTCTGTTTGGACACAGGGCTGTCAGGGTATTATAACATCCCTCCTGTGGTGTGTGACTGTGGGTCAGTTACAACCTGGTCCTTGAGTCGGCCTCTGATTGGATTCCTTATTAAGACTTTGTTTACATTAAGACCATAATACTTTGAAATAGTAAAAAGTAGTATGCAAGTCAATGCAATTAACATGATCAGCTGTAGAGTTAGTCTAGTTAGGAGGAATGCAAGTGCAGGAAGAACCATGATGGGACTGTTTTCATGAGATTTATAACTGTAGCACTGATGTATGATATAAATACAGAGCTAGCCTGATATTCGGGACCTCATACTGGGAGTCTCATGAAGAAGGGTGTGCCACCTCCTGAGCCCTGCTGCTCTTAAAACTATCTCTTTGTCTCTGTCTATTATTTCTTGGTAGTAATTCTCTAGAACTCCCTTTAATAATTTAACTAATAATTTTCCATCAGTCTCCTCGTACCACCAGGCCACTGGGAAGTAAACCCACTGTGTGTGGAGGCTGGTCCTGGACACTCAAGCATATACCATGAGTCAATTCAGGTGTTCTTTGGACCTTAGGCTCACAGTATTGGAATATATATCCAAAACACATTTTTTAAACTACATATGTAATCACTTTAGTGTGCTAATCTCTTGTGTTATTTTTAAATTATGGTGGTAAAAAAAAATGAACTCATAAAAGTCTTTTATTAAATATGTTTAGAGCCCCTGGGCATTATACTTAGGACCAATGCCCCAAGTAAAAGTTATTTCCATGATAACTTATTGTATAAGTTTGGCCTTAAGAATAATTAATTTCTGATTTTCCCCTTTGCATTGTCATATGCAGAACAAATACTTTTGTCACCAGTAATGTGACTAATGTTCTGCCTCAAACTATTTCTTAAAATGTTAAAAAATTAAAATAAAAATATTTTCAAAATCTAACTTTATTATGAATATTTAGATTTATGAGCTTGAGCTTTCTCGATAGTATGGTTGGGGTCCTTATGCTCTGAGAGTTTTCTTTCTTTGTTTTTTTTTTCCTGAGAGTTTTCTATGTAGGGAATAATCCACTTTGTAATTCTTGGGAATACAATGTTTTATCTTTAAAAATATTTATAATTTACATCAAAATATGTATGTTCTAAATAAGATGCTTGATGACCCCAATTCGAGTCTATGGTAGTACTCAAACTTTCCTTATTTTCAAGTCCCAAAGGTAATCCCTAACATACCAGTTGCTATCTGATTGTTTTAGTTTCTGTTTTATTTAGAACACAAAGTAATAAATGAAAAGGCAGATCAGGGCTGGGACTGAGATAATTTGTGGAAAATTTCTCTTAAAACATAACAAAACTTAACGTGTATTTCTTGCAGATGCAAAGAAACAAGTATGTTTCCTTCAAATATTCACTTTTATACATATTCCTCTGTATAGCTGTATCTCCATAAATATCACAGCATTAATGTAATAAGATATTATACAGTAAGATTAGAGGACATCATGTACATTCTGTGTAAGCAGAATTTGGAATTCTGAATGATGGAAAAGTTTACTTAGAAAATAGAATGTATGCAAAATAGAATGTATGCTACCACTCAGAGAAAGATACCGTAATAAAAAATGCAACAAAAATAGGAAAAGGGAAAAATCTTCATTTACAAAGGAAATGTTATTTTTGGTACTTTTATTTCCACTTATGTATAGAAAGACAAAACTACATATAAAACAAAAATAGAGTTTAGTAGCTTAGATGTCACCAGTCCTTACAAAGTGATTCAATATTTCAAAAACTTCTGACTTTTATAACCACTTTTTAAATACAGCGAGACATCTGTTGCCAAATGAATTGTTGACATTTTTTGGAAAGGATGTTTCCTATCAAGCTATTCTGTTTTAAATTATTCTATTTAAACAAGATGAAATGGATAAAATACCAAGTGCTATACTCTCAACAAGCCTTTGTTTTAGTTATTCCTTGAGCTGGGGTTGAGAAGAAAGACACTTTATGCTTTGCTAACATCTTAATTTTATCCAAAGAGAAAAATTTCCTTTTAAACAAGCATACCTAAGAAGAATCTTCTGCTTTTTGTAGCATCTGAAATTAGACACCGAGAGTTCTAGAGATTTTTCAAATGAAGTAAGCTTTATAATGTACCCTGAAAATAAGCTGGAATAAAGTTTTCATCAAGAGTATATTTTAATTATCACCTAGCAGAGACAATGCCCTGCCCCTAAAATACTATTTCTGAACACAAATATAGGTGGAGCATCATTATCACAAAATCTGAACCCAAAATGTTCCAAAGTCTAAAAAACTCTGAGTGCTCACATGATTCCACAAGAGGAAAACTCCACATCTAATTTCATGTGGGGAATCAGAGTCAAACTTCAGTCATATCTGTGTTGGGTGCACAAAATTATTTAAGATACTATATAAACTTGCCATGTAGGCTACATTTATATGGTATATATAAAACATAAAAAATTCATGTCTAGACTTGAGTCCCATCCCCAAGATATCTCATTATGTAAATGCAAATATTCCCAAATCCACACTAAAAAAAAAAAAAAATCCCAAATTTCAGACACTTCTAGTTCAGATAAGGGATAATCTACCTATTTAAATTATTTTAGGATTCATTTTAAAAATAAACGTACTCTGTATACAAGCATGAAGACACTACAAAAAAATTTCATATTTTTCCTAAATCCAAATGGAATTGTTGAAGTATTTGCTCTTTTTGTTGGCCAAATATGTAGCTTTCCTTTAACAATGATAGTATAGTATATATTGCAACTTTTAACGATTATATAAAATAATGTTTTAATAAAGGATATTAGATAACATAAATCAATTATTCCATAGTTTCTTTGTTGTCATGATGTATATTCACCCAAGAAATAGTCTCCACCATATAAATACGTAATTTATGTAAATATTTCATATAAACCTATCCTACAACCAAGGAAAAACTACTATAATGACAAAACTCCAAGAAGGACTATACTAATAAACGGTTGCAAAATAATTTATTACTCTTAGAGCTATTTTTAGAATTCTATATAATTATAGGTATGGATAATGTAATCTTTAAAATACAAAGGATCTCTCTTTATGCTAATGAAATATTTCTATAACATATTATTTGTTTATAAAAGTTTCATATTCAGTTTAAGGGAAAAAAACTTAGTGTGTGATGAATGTTGCTATTAGGACCTTGATAGTCTTTTATGTAAGAATTCACATCATAAAAATCATTTCAAAGACCTGAGGAATTTTAGGAGAGCAATAAGCATGATTTGAAAGTACTCACTTGCTCTCTGTAGATAGTGATAGATTTTATACTTGAGGAAAAATTAATCTATCTTGAAAAATATGACTCTTAATAAAGCACAAAACTAAACATGTTTTAAATAGATATCAAGGTATGAAAGCATTTTTATCCATATGGCATCTAATTTATTAGTGACAACTTCATATTTTAAGCTTTAATATTCAATAAACATACAGTTTTACATGTTTATGACTATCCCTTTGAAATCATCTATTTGATAAAAACAAACTTTTCTAAGTTTTGAAGTACAGAAATCATTTTGCCGGAATAAATCTTATTCTCCTTTATTTAGTAAAAGTTAAATTCTAGTAGTAGGATTTAAAAAATTCTATTTCCTATATCTGGTAAAATGTTTGAAGCATTTTCTCTTTTTCATGGCCTAACCAGAGATTTCCTTTCATAACAACAGTATGGTATATATTGTAGTTATTGAACTGTTCTATAAAATCAATATTTAAATAAAGGACATTAAGGAAAATAAATTAATCATTCCATAGTCTCTCTTTTCTCTTGGTTTACACTTATATTCACCCAAGAAATATCTTTCACTCAAATATACTGTGTGAACACGTAATTTCTATAAATGTCTTATATAAACATGCATTTTAATTAAGGAAAGTCTAGAATAATGGCAAACTCTTATAATGAATATATAAACTAGTGGTTGCAAAACAATTCATTTCTATTGCAGCTGTTTTTAGAATTCTATATAATTAAGATTATGGATGATGTACTCTAGAAATGCAAGGTATGTATCATTATAACAATGAAATATATCTTTCAATTTGTGTTATTTCTTTGTAAAAGCAATAAAAACAATATAGCATATGTTATTTTGCAGAAGAAAATCAGGAAATTAAACAATCTGATACCAGAATTTCACTCTTCAGCAGGTCCTTGGTCTCGGGGATTCGAAGAATGAACCCACGGACCACACATCAATGGTAAGATAGAACTCTTATTAGAAGTTAGAAAGGAATACAGAAAAAGTAAAAAGCACAATATAGCATATTATGTAATATGCTCCATTGTGCTTCTGGAAGGGGGAAAGAACTGAAGAAATCTCTCGGAAGTCTCCATGTGGGCTCTTTTATCTAGGGGTCTTAAGTCTAGAGGATTACACATGGTCAGCCATTGGTTGAGGGAAAAACTTCTCTTCAAAATTAGTGAGTGCATTAACATATGAATGTATGTAGTTCCTCCTTCACCCAAAAAACCATCATAGGCTGGTTTGTTCATGATCTTATCAAAGTCCAGAGGGTGTATCCCGAAAAGGCAGTCTGGTTGTGCCTGGAAATGGGGGTCTGACTTCTGAGCTCACTGGGTCAAGAGAATGGGGGGCTCCCTGTCTAGCCTGGAGTGTTAGAATTCTGTATTAAATGTTTAGTAGATATTATATACTTCAGTAAAATAACCATTACCCCTTGTCAGTTTAAAATTACTACATTAAAATATTTATTGTATATCCTTTCTTAGCAATTTTGCTAGCTAGATTTTTGAGATTATCAATTATTGGCTCTCTCTATATTGTTTTATTTTTTAGTTAGAATGAAACATCTGAACTATGTGGAGTAGATCAAGCAAAACTAATCTTAGTTACCACTGATAAATGATACAGGTACATTTACAAAAAAAGCATGAAGAAGAAAAAATGATTGATGAAGTATTTACAAGTACTTGACTCCATAATACATTTTTGTATAGCCCAGATACAGAGCTAGATTTATGATACATGGCAAGTTCATCAGAAGGTTCTGCTTTTAAGTGTTTGACCTCCATTGACATGTTAAGTGTCAAAACAACACCTTTGAAGTAAGTACTATTATAACCACATTTTTATAAAACTAAGTAACTTGCCAATGATAACCAGATAATAAATATTGGAAATAGGGTTGAAATTCCAGAGTTTAGAGCCTGCGCCTGGGCTCTTGTCCATGGCGTTATATTGCTTACAAAGGGCCAGCTACAGAGGGGGTATTAGGACGTCGTCAGACTGACAAATTCAATCTCTTTCTGGAATGAGATTGCTTAAGAGGAGTGTTTCTTTCACAGTTGTCTAAAATTCTTTAACAAAACTTTTATTTTCTTATGACCTCTCCTAACATTTGCCTTTTCACTTTTTTTTAAAAAAAAGAGTTATATACGCATCCCTTCCCCTTTTCCTTCTCCTAACTCCTAACTTAAACTCTCTTTCAGTTTCCCGATGACCCAGGCACTCTGCCCTGTCTACCACACAACAAAGTCTTGGAGACCTTTTAAGTTTACTTTATTTCAACTACCATTGATCCAACATAGCGAAAGTAAGAAAACAAGTGAGAATTTATGTTATCATTGCAATCATTTGTCACCTTTTGGAAACATCTGAAAAAGCACTTAGAGATGTCATGAAGAGATGTTACTTCTGAAAAGATGAAAATGATCCCAAGGAGCCCAAGAGTGGATTTACAGCCCAATAAGGTGAAGAAAGTCTGCTTCAAACACATTGAATTTTATTTCACCACATGTGAGTGACTAGAATTCTTTACATATATTTAATTAATTAAATCCATCAAAGAGGCACATCCAATAAATTAATTTAATAATTATTTTAAAGTAATTTTAAAATATTCATTTTAAAGTAGACATGGTGATTTATTATTCAGTTAATTCCACAGCTGAAATACACTTTCCTCTCATGTACTCCCAAAATATGTTCAGTCAAGTTGTTTTAACGGAGAGATGATAGATTTAGAGGTAAATTCCAAAAGAGCAATATTTTACACATTAAGCTACTGTGTAGGACAGAGACTCAACTGAATGCCCCTGTGGCTGAAATTAAAGGAGACCCCGTGAAACACAGAACTCATGTGCTTTAAGTTGAATACATAAATATGAGAACAAATGGTAATAAAGGCAAAGTTATCTGCATATCAAGGACTAAGGAAATCTCAGTGACCTCTGAGGTCTGTTTCATCTCAAAAACTTGACCAAAAGATTGTTATCAAAAATGACAAGTACCTTGATATGATCAATTCTCACTGTAGCCTGCATCTAAAGATCACTTCTCCAACTCCACTAATAGTCCTGAATATATCCACTCTTTTCTGCATGTAGTCACCTGACAGGCAAATTTTCCAGTCATAAGAGAAGAAACAAATGGACAAACAATACTTTCGTTTTATAATTTCTGTTTCTCATATTCTAAATTTTCTTACCAGTCCAGTTATTCAAGGGAAAAAAAAAATTAAGAATCCCTTTCTTTGTTACAGTGTTTCACTATCTATACCCACTAAGCTTTTGATCTTACTGTATTTTGGACAGAGACAATTCTTACCATCTGAAATGAAATCTTTATGTGTTGTCTTTCCGACTTTGATGCTTCCCCACTTTATTCTTTGTCTCACAAGTAAAAAGCTATGAACCTATATTTAAACGTTATAATATTTCTCTTCTTTGAAAAGAACTCTGACTTATTATAGATATAGCTGTATCCAGAAATATTTACAGATATGTGTAGAGACATGAGATAGTGTATGTATATGTGTGCGCATACATATATATATACACACATATACTCACACACACATATACAGGGTCTTAAAATAGTTGTCTATTTTTATGTATATAATATGTAACATATTTTATATTATAATATATGTAATATATGAAATATGTACATAATATACTTAATATATATTTTTATAAGTTTATATATATATATATAAATTTATATATATATATATATAGCCTTGTCAGTAGGGATCACCTAGAATGAACTAAGCCTCAGTAACAAGGTGCACAAGTGGAGTCCAGATCTTGGTTCCCCACACTGTTCTCCAATAAAAGGAACCAGATAAATGGGTGATGTTTGGAGGGGAGCAAATATACAAAATAATATACAAAATAAGCATAGATAATCTCACAGGGCCTTGCAGTAATGAAGTTCTCAAGACAACATCAAAACAAGAGCCCACAACGATGAGGATAATGAGAACAAGAGGTAAGGGGATGAGTGACAAGGGAGAAGATAGACGGTCATGAAAGGTCTTCCAACAAACCCAAACGTTGATGTTTTACATGGTGAATTCTGAAATGATGATTTTTCAAATATTATTCCAAGATATTACTTAGTGGCATTTATTCACAAATGCAAGATAGACATAGCATCTAAAAATCACCTCACAGAGTGTATTAAATTGATTTGAAAAAGTACAAAATACACAATGTCGTCTCGATAAACACATCAGAATCATTTTACAAAACCTAATGATATCAGAGTTTCAGGTTCTTGGTCTCAGTGATTGGAAGAATGCATCGAAGGACCACAGATCAGCAGGAAGACAGGATTTATTCACAGAAATAAATATAAAAACTACAGAAACCAAAGCTCCTGACAGAGAGAACCCAGGTAGGGAACAAGCCTTCTTGCTTCCTCTCTGAAGTCTGTCCTGGGGCTCTCTGCTCAGGGATCTATATAGTGGCAGGTGATTGTTTCGCTGGAACTCAATGTTTACTTTTAGGGCGTGTGTCTTCCTCAGTTCCAGCCAACTGACCAATGAACTCTCAGGCCTTGGAAACACATGAAATTCACCAGTCAGAAGTGCAGGGGGAAAAGACAGCAAGGCACCAATGTCCACCCCTCCCCCCAGGTGTCCGGCCCTTCCAGTTACTGGAACTTCCCAAGAAGCAGGTCATGTCGCCACCTGTCCTGCATCACTAACACTCATTAATAAAAAAAAAAAAAAAAAACCTTTTGACAACAAAAGGAATTAAAGATAAACACAAGTTGATATAGAACAATTTGACACTGAAAATAAAGCGACCTACAGCTAATACAAATTATACTTAATAATAAAAAACTAGATGCTTCTAAAATCAGGAAGAATTGATAAAAACTATTCCAACAAACAAAAAACAAAAAAGAGTGAAGGCACAAAATCTGAATGGAATAGAAAAAGGAATTATGGTGACTAAAAGCTCTAATTAAACAAAATAGATAACTGAAATGAAATTGATAAATTCCAGAAAAACAAAACAACCGAAAATTACTCAAAAAAAAAAAATCAGACCACCAGAATAATCTGGAAAAAGAATTGACTTTGCATTTAAATGTTTTCCTCTTCTCTCCAAAATGATCCAAGCCTTTATGGTTTCAACAGCAAATTCTAATAGGCACTTCAGAAAAATATAATAGCCTAGGTACAGAATTCTTAAAATAGAAAAGGAAAATAAAAGACACCCTTAGAGTTTTACTCATATCATCAGGAAGTGGAAATGGATCATAGCTTTGATACAGGACAGGTGGCACACCAGCCAGCTCATCTGAACTGAGCTGGAAGGCCACCTCCCCTCAGAGGTGTTGGTGCAGCTGGCAGAGGAACCAGGGGGCTGGAGGGTAGGCAAGGGGGGCCTCCCAACCCCACCCCCACCCCAACCGGAGGCCCTAATAGCTAGAGGGGCCAGCACCTTGCTGTTCCTTCCCTTTGCACTAATAACTCAATAGGGAACCCCTATTTCCTATGTCTAGGTCAATTTCATGTAAGTTTTCTAGGCTCAATTCCTGAATGGACTGTGTCCATTCATTAATACATTCATTCACCTTGCCCCAGCGGAAGGGACTATATCCTTTCATTTCCTGGCCTCATACACAAGAAACCCTGAGCCTATGTATATCACTAGATAAAGAGCATGAGGAGAGAGGGAGAGACAGAGAGAAGGAGAGAAAGAGAGAGAGCTTTTCTCTCCCGCCTCAGGTTTTCTCTCTGCCAAGAGCTTTGGTGTTTTTGTATTCTTTTCTGTAAATAAATCTTGTCTTACCACGGATCTGTGGTCCATGGATTCATTTTTTGAATCACTGAAACCAAGAACCTGCTGAAGACGAAATTCCAGTATCAGCTTCACTAAACACACATGACACTCCTGAACACCAACTCAGCACAAACATCTGTGCAAGATGTTTTATGTGACTCAGTCTTCCTTCCTTCCTTCCTTCCTTCCTTCCTTCCTTCCTTCCTTTCTTCCTTCCTTCCTTCCTTCCTTCCTTCCTTCCTTCTTCCATGCTGTCACTCTGTCATGCTGGGTGGAGTGCCCTGTGGTCACAGCATATAGCAACTTTAACCTCCTGGACTTAAGCAAACCTCTTTCCTCAGCCTCCCAAGTAGCTGAGACTACAGCCACTGGCCCCCACACATGGTTAGTTTTTCTATTTGTAGTGGAGACAGGGTCATGCTATTGCTTTGGCTGGTCTTGAACTACTGAGCTAAAGCAATCCACCCACCTCAACCTCCCAGAGTGCTGGGATCACAGACGTGAGCCACTATGCCCAGCCTGTTTTATGTAGCTCTAGAACTCAATAACCACCGAGATATTTGAATATTTCACTTTTCCTTGTTAACATTTCCCACAGAACTGGAGGACAGCTCATAACAACCGTGGAGAAGTTTCAACTGCATTATGTCTAGTGTTGAAATGGAGAGCTTCATCAAGATCCACACACTTCACTTCGTTCAGGGGGCTTTATGTCTAATACAGATGTGGGTGAGAGGCCCGGACTATGTACAGTGGGAATCATGTCAGATTTCTCTCCCAAAGGCGTGAATAGGTTTCCTGATCTCAGCTTACTCATTTAGTAATACCTGACTGAGTGGGCTACCTGTTGATTTCTTTACGAAGAACTCCATTATTAACTAACCATATGAAAAGAAACTAACCACACTGAATTCTGATTCTCATGCTTTCCTTATATCTTGTTAAGATAACTTTATATACATTTGCACTTATTAGTTTACACTCAGTAGAGACCAATACCTTAATCTCTTTCCATGCTATCAGGACTTCCCTGAAAACATCTCTTGTATTCTCAACTTGAAGAGAAAGAGAAAAGAAATCATAAATTTAATTTATTTGACGATTTTAGCTTGTCTCTACCAATTTATTCTTCATGACATGAAGAAAGGGATTTTAGGGAGATCTCATGAGAGTGTGGGCTTAGGACAGATCTAAATCAGAATTCCAATTGTTTAAAGCTGAATCACCAAATCCTTTATTAATTGGTCCATGAGTAATAACCTTAGTAAGTACAAGTTCTCAGGTACTTAGAAGATGTGTCTTTTTCTTCTCTCTCTGGAAAAGATGGACTTCTAAATTTTTTACTCCAGATTTTGAATGGGAATTTCCCTATCTTAAAATGCAATAACTAATTCCAAGTATCCTATAATTTTCTATTGTCTGCTGTCTGCTTCCCATGATGAATTTTTAAGCTAGTATCCATGTCTCCTTAGCAAGAAATAGAAACAGGTTGTGGCTAACCAAACCATAGTAATAATAATAATTTTGACAATAATAAACATTTAAAAAATAAATAAAATGTTGTTAGCTACCTCACAAAACTGAATGAAAACCTGAACGCCCTGGCCACCCTTTCTTCATCAGTGACTATCTCCTCTCGGAAAAACATTTAATCTATTTGGACATTGGCATTCTCTTCAGGTCATGATCCCCGTGAACTTGGACTAACATGTCCCTGATTTTGCTTCCACTTTTCCTAAGATTAACAACCAATTTGATGTTTTTTGCTCTAATTCAACTTGAGATGTTCTTGCAACAGCACACAAAAACAGGCAGCAAGGCTAATGACCACGACTCAGCAAGACACGGCCACACGTCAGTCACCAGGAACACAGTTGTGAGCCGCTGATACACCAAACTTACAAAACCTCACCGAGGTGTTTGTAAGTGCTGCCAGTGAAAGCAGGCATTGACAGTGGTAAGTACACAAACTTAATTGTCAGACGTCATATAAACAAGCTCAGGTTGCTAATAGTTTCTCTTAAGGTAACCTACAGCCAAGATTTGGGAAGAATTTAACCTAAGTCTAAGATTCTTAAGGATTTTTAATATCCTTAAAAATCTCTTTGCCAGCTCTTCCAAGCCTCATAGGCCTCTTCTTCCTCTTGGGTCATCAGTTATTATATATATTTCCCTTTATCTAAGTGAATTTAGTAAAACTTCCCCCTTGATTGCTAATTAAGGTGGAAAACAATTCTCAGTAAAGTAAGTGGTGTGATATTAACTAATTTATTTTATTTTATTTTTTTATTTTTACATTTATGTGTGTTTATTAGGTTTCCACTTTTTTCCTTCACAAAATTAAAAAGGCTTAAATTTTAACAACAATAACAATGTTTAAGGCAAGGACTAGAAACAACCTCGCAAAGAACGAACGAAGATAAATATATTCAGAAAAGAAATCAGATGATTGCTGCAACGAAGAATTAAGCAATAATAATAATAATAATACAAATATTAACTAATTTATTTCTTTTAAATAAATAAATTAGAAATCTAAACCAAGTAGATATATTCAAGGCAAGTTTCTGATGCTGAAATTGGTTGATAAACAAACAGGTAGCAACATTAAAAACACTATTTTTAACTAAACGAGTACATTTTGATGCCCTTCTATTATAAGGTGTGTGCAAATTTTTTTATTTAGAGATATTATTAGTATTTTTATATTGCTCTATAGTCTTTTGGAGACAACTTAGCTACTTAGCTCACATCTAGCTCTGTTTTTGAATCATGGCTTGTTATTACTCAGAACTCCAGATGGAAAGTCGAGCACAGGTAACTTCTTCACCTGTCAGAAACTCAGTATATCTGGAGATTTCTTCTGTTTCCTGGAACTCAATTGCAGAAGTTCAAGGTGCTTACCCCTTCTCAGTGGTACTCCACTGCTGTATCCTCTAATAGTATACCTCTAAAGGGCAGGGAATTTTTAGAAAACATTTCCTGCCAGATTCCTTAAAGATATACTCAATGTATCAATATGCTCAAGATTTTTTATGTTTGAAGGACAAATAAAAATCATATCATACTCTTATTCTCTACTACTATAATTGCCAACGACTTTATCTTCAAACAGTGGATGTCATGGAGTAGTAGTAATAGTGAGAATAAAAAGCACATCAGTTCACACATTTGACATACATAATGCCACTTGCATAGTTCTCATTCTGGTCATGAGTCGAACATTTTCAAATACGTTTTCTGGGATTTTAGCATTTCAGCAAAGACTTTTAGTCAAATAATCTTCTTAGACAGCATACCTATAAACCTGAGCTTAGTAGATATAGTCAAGGCAAGTTTCTGATGCTAAAATTGGTCAGAAAAAGACATGTAGAAACTTTAAACAACACTTTTTAAAGACATGAGTAGAAATGAGTATATGAACACTTTATTCATATTTCAAACATCAAAGACTCCATACATAGCATGTTCTCCCCCTCCAAGTTTCCAAATTAAGAAATAAAATATTTTACTCTATAAAGGTAGAAACAAACTAGAAACTTTATTAGTGATTTTTGGTATATTGGAGCTTTGGCATAGATGTGAAAACCAAATGCACTGTTAGCTCTCCACCCTCCAGTGTAGACCTTGGGAAGCTCACGGAAAGAATGTTTGAGTGGGCAATGTAGACAATCTTTTCTAGGTCACTGTCTCTAATGGGCCAACTTTTTCTGTATGCTCAAAATTTACAAAAATTAGTACCCCTAAATCAAGACACATAAAAAATTCTGTACCTGACATTTGATAACTTGTTGCAACTTTGTGTGCACAATAAAATGACTTGGTCAGAATCTAAAGACAGTGAAGCCCTCCACTTTGTAGGGAGAAGGAGAATGGTGACTTTGTTAACTTGTTGACTTAAAAGTTGAGCTACACAGCACTCCACCGAGTGCAATAGAGTGAGACTCTGTCTCCACCAAAAAAAAAAAAAAAAAAGTTGAGCTACAACTAACTCCTGGAATTTCCTGACGATGATGTTTCCAGTAAGTGTGGAACCCAGGAGAGATTTAGAGAAGATTTGGGGGGGGGGGCAGAAGTACCAGCCATATTGCAATTTATACACATGGTCTCTAACTAGATGCCTTACCTTTGGCTGGAAGGAGTGCCGGCGTTCACACCTGCTCAACCTTCCCCTAGATCTTGGTTCAGTTTCTCTGGCTATTAGGTCGGGAATGAGGGTTAAGTTCTGCGACTCAGGTGCTTGGCTAATGCAGCCTTCACTAGCTACCAATGTCAAACAACAAAAATTGACTTAGGTTTTAGTCCTTCTTTGTGGGGTCCCAGCCCTGGCAAATTGCATCCAACTTGTCCTTGACCTACCACTTTATGGCCAATATCACTATCAATAGTATCCAGCAATAAATACAGAGGTGAGATCCTTCTAGTGGTTGTTTTACAGCTCTTGTAATTTCTTAATTTCAATAAGGCCAACTTCCTGTAAGGAATTGCTTCAAGGATTTTTGTCTTCTACCCTTCTCAGGTTTTTATTCTCTCAATTTATTGGGTTCAACCTTGAAAAGGTGTTCATCCAGGATGAAAATTATCATCCCCGGGTAGAGAAACAGCAATTTACCAGTCTCCCACCTTCACGAGTGCGTTCACACTTAGAGATTGCTTTTCATTTTTGTGAATATTCATAGTACTCTTTTTGAGCAGGGAAAGTTTCCTCCTCATGTTTCTAGCAATGAAATAGATATATCTACTGCAAGGACATTTGTACCTAAAACACAACATTTCACTCTCTATTTTTATAACTCTCCAAAAGGTATCTATCTGCATTGTCAGACTTAACCAATCACAAGACAAATACCTAATAAAATCATAATATACTCATAATCAAATGTTAAAGGAATGTAAAAAAATAAAATATTAGCAGCATGGAGAGGGCCCACGTTTTCTTACAATATTCCAAATCAAACCCTAGAGGCTGAAAGAGTTAAAACATAAAATAAAGATAAAGGTGATTTAACATTTTGAGTTAAAATTCCAATGGAATTTAAAATCAACTTTTTCTGAAAAACTCTGCTTGATTTTGACCTCAGTAATTTTTTTTCCTCCTGGGTGGATTTGAATGTGTTCAGAGTTACCCATCAGTGTGCGAATATGTGGCCATCAGAATCTTGTAGGTAAATTAGTTCAATGTCATGTCTATGATGTACCTCATTTAAGTTTACAGGTTACCAGGAAACACAATAATGTCCCACCATCCTCTGTTCACCTGTTGTTCTTAGACAACAAGTTAATCCTGGCACATTTAGTTTATTTTCAATACAGTACATATTGCTCCATATTAATGTAGAAATTTAGCAGTATCTGAGGACAGAAGGATCAAAGGCAAGATCAGTTTTACTTGACCGAAAGCCAGTTAGTTTAGTTATCATCCACACTTCATGTCCTGAGACGTAATTTCAGTTGGGGGAAGTAACTCAGTAGAACTTAATTTTAGCTTCATGTCTTGTATGGATCTAGGAAATTGCCCAGGTAGAGTGTCTTCCTTCCTAGAGGATGGAAACATTGCTGCGTTCTTTAATAGCATAGGTTTTTCTAAAATGCCATTGCCGTTTTCTAGCTCTATTGATAATTGAGAGTTTTTTCCTCATGTTGATGCAGGATATTTGGCGCCCCAGCCAGCTCAGTGGAGGTGGTGGACCTGCCGCCTCCACCTTGGTGGTGTCGGTGCAGTGGCAGCTGGCTGAGGGCTGGATGACAGGCAAGGAGGAGGGGGCCTCCGACCCCCCACCGGAGGCTCCAATAGCCAAAAAGGCCAGTCAACTGCCTGGGAGACACCGGCACCTTGGTGTCTCCTTCACTTTACACTTGGACTAAATAGGAACCCCCATTTCCTATGCCTAGGTCAATTTCATGTGAATTTCCTAGGCCTCAATTCCATGAATTGACTGTGTCCATTCATTAATACATTCATTTATCTTGTCCCTGGGGAAGGGACTGTGTCCATTCTTTGATACATTCATTCACTTTGCCCAGGAAGGGACTGTGTTCATTCATTGATACATTCATTCACTTTGCCCCGCGGAAGGGACTGTGTTCATTCATTGATACATACATTCACCTTGCCCAGCGAAGGGACTGTGTTCATTCATTGATACATTCACTCACCTTGTCCCTGTGGAAGGGACTGTGTTTATTCATTAACACATTCATTCACCTTGCCCCTGCAGAAGAGACTGTGTTCATTCACTTCCTGGCCAAGGAACCCATACACCTACATATACCCCAAGACTAAAAACCTAAACACGGAGGTGGGGAAAGACCGAGAGAGAAACAGAGAGAGCTTTTCCCTCCCCACTTGAGTTCTCTCTCTCTATCAGGAGCTTTAGTGCTTTTGTATTCTTTTCTGTAAATAAATTCTGTCTTACCACTGATCTGTGGTCCACAGATTTATTCTTCAAATCACTGAGACCAAGAACCTGAAATTCCGGTATCAATGTTGTTTCCCCACCTCTTAATTCCCATTTGCTTTATGAACTTTTTATTCAGGTTGGAAAAAAGAGAAAAGTAAGGGGAGAGATTTTGTTTCTCCTTGGTCAATCATTTGCCTGCTGGCTACTTCCCTCTGTCCTGGGGATATTCTTTGCAAGCCACTGAGAGCATTTTCTTTGGGCAAAACTTGGATGGAGACAAAAGACAGAAAACACAGGCCTATGTATACACCCACCCACCCACACACACCATTGTACATATATGGGTATATGTATATACATCTTTCTTCGTAGGACATTTATGTATAATTTATGTGTGTGTGTGTATATGGTGTATCTACTGTGCACCAATAGAGGTACCCATGATACAACAACAGTAGAGTAAAATATGCTTCTTAGAAACATTTATTTTAATTTAACTTAGCAAAAATTAAAATTAAAATGCTTGATTTCATATATCACTGAATAATCACATTTAGAATCAAATATCCTCTCAGTTAAACTCACACATGCTCATACATTTTTTTCCTAACAATGATCCAACTAGGAAACTATATTTATGTACCTAACATTATGCATGAAAAAGCATAGGCTTGAAAAGATTAAATAAGTTATCCAACATAACACAGCCAGGAAGTGCTAGAACCAAGATTTAATTGCCAGAAGTCCGCCTCCAGAGTGTGACTCTTAAACCAATATGCTATATAGCCTCATGAATAAAAAATGTGTTCTTGAAAAAAAGATAAAATAAATTGGGACATTAGACTCTGGTAAGGATTATGACTCATGTGTATGGAAACTCCAAGTTATGACACATCTTTAGACAGACACTAGCATCTGTCTGAAAAATCAGTTGTATGTTCTGTACATCTGTGTTGATTAAGAAAAAAATACATTTTATTGACATTTTCAAAATGGCATAGTTTAGAAACTCCATTGCAAATTGTCAGGCCAGAAAATCAATGATGTATTAAGACTGTTAATGCATGCATTGTTACACGCTCTGTAGAAAGGCCTGACACTATTGTTAGTTGATAAATTATGCAAGCTTGGCCATGTACATCTGTTGATTTGCCAGATAGCTAATTAAAATGCGTTAAAGCCATTATGCTGTTTAAAGGCACATTCTGTGATTTCATAAAATGTCATTTATCTAGTTTAAACTATAGTTGTTTTGATCTGCCACACAAAAATCACTAAAGGCATAGATTTTGCATATAAATGCAATTCTCAAGAAGGTGTGCTTTCTTTTGATCTTATTTTTAATGGGCTATTACCTATTTTGACTGACATTATGGCAGACAAAAAAAAAATGACATGCTTGATACACTGATTGTGTTTCTGTGCTGAGACAATTTTGTTATAGCTACCCATTCAATTCTGTGCAATCTGAAAAAAGTCCTAATAATTATAGTATGACCTAATGTTTATTGAGTTTTGATATATCCTAGGTAAATTTGATTTCTTGATAAATATATTATATTTTTTAATACTCTAAATAACTTCTTGGAGTATGTACCTTATTATCTTCATTTTGCAAATAAGGCAAAAAATGGGCAAATATCATACTGCATGTGGGTGGAAGGTTTAAGATGACAACCCAGGCAGCCTGGATCCAGGCCCCCTCCCTTTAACAATGACCTTTACTACCTCTCAGTTTTAGCCATAGGAGCAAACTTTAATTTATAAAAAACAACAAAATATAAACTAGATTTGGCATTTCTGCAGTTAAATCACTAACTTTATTTAAGATTTTAGAGATATTTTTTAAAAATTGTTTATTCTGATCTGATTCAGTAGGATAGGCCTACTAAAGCAAAAATCAAGAACCTCCACAAGGCTTTTTCTTCTGATCATAGTAATACTTTGAATCTAGACAGGGATATTTAATTTGCATCACAGCTGTGATAACTCAAGAATTCAAGGTTGTTTTGGCAAGACCATGTTATAGAAGAAAAATAATAGATATTGACATATTAAAGAGGACTAAAATTAGGACAAGATTAATTAAAATTCTGAAATATACTTCCTTTTCCCAAACTCTTACTCTTTTCTTTCTTTCAGTTTTTTTTTTTTTTTTTTTTGCAGGTTTTGGCTGGGGCTGGATTTGAACCTGCCACCTCCAGCATATGGGGCTGGTGCTCTGCTCTTTAAGCCACAGGCGCCACCCTCTTACCTATTCTTTCAAAGGAAGAAATTTTTATTTTAAAATATAAGAATCCACTATTTTGCTCGTGAAAGGTTATCTATATGTAGCAAAGTTTCTAAATTACTTAACTCAGTCATCTTCACTTGAAAAGAAATAACCTATCATAATATTCTAATAAGTATCTTATATTGCACAATTCTCAATTTGAATTAATATTTAAACTACATCTAAATTCTTTAATTCTGTAAGGTTTACTCTGTAAAGAAGAATAGAAAGGAGTGGCTACTTTTTACATTTTCTTTCCTTTTCCTTCCTTTCTTGTTTCCCTTTGCCTTCCCTTCTATCGTTTCTTTTCTCTCTCTCTTTTTTTTTAATGAGGCACAAATGCAGAGTAAGTTGTATGTTTCCAATCTCAACTAGAAGTGACTTTTCCCCTTAATTCTCTAGAAGATGGATTTGTATCTATCTGTTTGCCCACATATTTGTAATCACAAGCAGAATTTTTGACACTATGATTTGGCTTTGAAAACATACCTATTATTTCTTGCTAAATCAGAAGCCTAGAATCTAAAATTGCAGTGGCCAGGAACACATGATGTGTGCAGGCACTTTTCTGTGTGTGCACACACAGTGAATCTGCTTATCAAATTTGCTTAGGAGACAAGGAAGAATTTATTCATCACCAGTTGCTAATGGCTTGACTTTGTAATGAAACATTTGGAAAAATAGATGGAAAGATTGCTAAAGTGTGGGGAAGAATCATGTGAATAAACTCCTATGAATGGGCAAACTGGCATATAGTTACATGTTTTGAATGAGAATGCTCACTTCAGTAGCAGGAGAAATTTTCAAGAAGTAGGTAGGCAAGATAATTCTTTCTGAGAATGTGTCATACACTTTCCTAATCATGAGCCAAAGAATGCTCAATGGGCTCATGAAGGAAAGTTTATGAATGAACTTGACATCATGCACTTCACCTCACCAACACTTATCTTACTGCTGTTGATGACTCTTCTATCAATAAACAGCAGATATCAAAATCTAAAACATTTCTAGAGGGAATTGGGCATCATGCTGGTTACATTAGAGATGCAGAGTTAGTGCTTTGTCTTCATGGGGATCACACTAAATTCTCCTGCAGGTGTGACTTCCCTGCCAGCCGTGTTTGCCTGCGTAATCATCTATGCAATTGCTAATTGCTACGGCTAAATGCCATATTCACCTTTATATCCCATACAGTATCATTTCTTGATTGTGATCATTTTGCCACAAAAACAAGTGAAAAAAGTGAGAAGAAGCTCACACCAGGAGATTCATCCATCCACATGGATCATCATTCAGAGGTAGTTAGCCAGGTAAATTGGTGAAACGTCCAGTGAAATGAAGTTACGGCATTGACCGGAGGAAATTGGTGCTCTATTCAACAAGAATTGGAATGTACTGTGGTATAGAAACTGAGACATGGCACCAATTCTAGGAAGCCAGAGATGGAAGAGAAGTACCTACTCTCTATTATTTCTAAGAAACCAAATGTGTATATATGTGTGTGTGTGTGTGTGCATATCATCCTGTTACTACTTCATTTAGTGACATAGATGGCTTAATTACAAAGGGAAGAATAGGTCCTTTAGAGCACACAATAATGTTTCTATTGAACTCAAAGCAGTTACTTCCATTTGTCTACATTGGGATCTTCTATGAATACAACAGAGTAACTATACTGCCCATTCCTGTTGTCAATGGTAGACTGGGTTTATGCTAGATAGTAGGGACAAGGGGACATGCCGTAAGAAACCAATGACTTTCTGGAAGACAGGGAATATTTTCCTTAATATTTTCTTGTTCAGTAGTAAAAGTCAATAGAAAATAAGTACAACTCAACTTAGGCAGAATTAATAAGAGAAATGAATATCTGGAATAATCCATTAAGTAAATCTCTATGACTAATTGAGATGTGTTCTGAGATGTTAGCACAAATTAAAGCAAGCCTGGAATGATCAGTAAAAAAGGGGTTCATAAAAACCAGATATTGCTTCATGAGCACTTAGATTGAGAATGATTCCCTAGTAGCTATCCTTGTCCTTCTTTTCTTATATATACATTAAAAAAAATTACCCAATAATATACTTTTTATTTCCCATTTTATCATTTTATAAATGATGTGATGATGTAAAAAACATTTATTTTTTTAATTTAAGTTAATTTTTAAATTTTTAATTAAATTGTAACTGTATACATTTGTGGGATATGATATGATGATTTGATATACAATGTGAAATACTTAAATCAAACTGATTAGCATAACCATCACCTCACTTATTTTTTGTGGTAACACATTTATAATATACTCTCAGTTATTTTGAAATAACTTCTGTCTTTAGATTACAGATTATCAAGTTCTGCTTTTGAGAAGATAATGAGCACCACCATTAAGCAAAGGAAGAAACATGATATGGTTGCTATTATTTTTATTTGCAGATTAAATTTAGAGAGAATGATGTCTTTGGCAGTCGAATTGGCAAGCTGACATACCATCTGATCATTTTGTCATTTCTTTGAAATTAACCCTACTTTCTTCTGTTCTTTCACCTGCAAAATAGGAGAAAGATCTCATGACAAATTTTAGAATCCATTTTCTGATAGGATTTTGATATGTAGAATGCATATAGAATGCAAAATAAAAAATTGTGGAGAAATGTGTTTTTCCACCATGACTGCACTAGGAAAATATTTACACATAATGCAGCGATGAGGACTGTGTTTAGTTGCCACATTTCTTTAGTGATCCATCTACATTAGTGCTGCAGGTACCAGAGATCCTCATGAGTCGTCTTCTAAATTTTGACAGCCTTCTGATATTCTAAAAACAACAGTGGTTTTCCATGAACATTAGCGATGCAAACTTCTAATTACTCATTATTAGTTTCGTTTATACTAAGGTATACATATGCATAATATCTGTATTATGTATGTATTAAGACTTATAATAAATATATACAGAGGGTGCCAAAAATGCATACGCATTTTAAGAAAGAATAAAACTATATTAAAATTATAATACTCAAATCATGTTTGACTTCTCAATTGCGAGAGATACAAGATATAACATACAAGATAACAAAGATTATTGGGGTATATTGAATATTTTAACTTTAACCCAATTTTTTCTTTTCTTAAAATATGTATATCTTTTTTTGGCACCTACTGGCTGTATGTATTTTAAATTTTAAGTGTAAAACTGGGTGGTGTTAATTACATTCCAGAAGCCATCATCACCATTATCTATTTCCAAAAGTTGTTGCATCATTCCAAATAAGAACTTGGTGACCACTAAACAATAACTCCCCATTGTCTCCTTCCTGCCTCTGTTAACTTTTACTCTACTGTCTTTGTTTAGGAATTTGCCTAAACTAGATATTTCATCTAAGCAGAACCACACAATTTGTATCATTTTGTGTCTGGCTTATTTCACTTAGCAAAATGTTTTCATAGTTTATCCTTGTTTTACCATGTATCAGAACCTCATTATTTTGAATGGGTAAATAATATTTTATTATATATATGATATATAATTTAATACACACACACTCACCACTTTGTTCATCCCTTCATGTGTTGATGAACTTCGAATCATTTTCACTATTGTGAATGATGTTATATATAATAAATATTAATGTACCAGTATTTCTTGATTTCTTATTGTAGATTCTCTTTAATATATACCTGAAGGTGGAAATTCTGAATCATTTGGTAATTCTGTTCTACTTTTTGAAGAACTACAAAACTGCTTTGTACAGAGAATGCTCTGTTTTACATTCCCATCATTGCTATACATAGGTTGCAGTTTCTCTAAAACCTTGACAGTATCTGTTATCTTCTGTTTAGAATTAATTGTAGCTATCGTGGTAGATGTAAAGTGGTAACTCTGTGATTTTCATTTGCATATTCGTGATGAATAATGATGTTGGTCACCTTGCATAATGACTGCTGTGCATTTGTTTATTCTTTTTAGAGAAATGTCTGATGGAATCTTTTGCCAATTTTTATTATACATACAACTGTTTGGGGGTTTTTGTTGTTGATTTGCAACAACAGGAGTTTGTTATATACATTTTAAGTAATCTCATGGGAAGTAAAATCTATACTTCCCAAAAAGTTTTCAAATTGCAGGTAATATGGATGTGTGTAAAATCCCAGATACACTTGACTTCTAACAATGCCTTCAAGTTAACTTCAAAAAGTAATACATAGGTAACAACTCTTAAAATGTGTATATATTTTTGGCACCCTCTGTATTGTCTTGATAGCAAATCCTTAGTAGACAGAAATTTGAAAATGTTCCATTCCATATGTTGTCTTTTTACTTGATTGGTAATATTCTTTATTGTGCAAAAGTTTTTAATTTTGATAAAGTCCAATTTATCTATTATTTCTTTTTCCATTTAATCATTTGGTATTATATCTAAGAACCCACTGTTGAAACCAAAGTCATCAATATTTCTTTCTACACTTTTTCTCAAAATAAACTTATAAATTTAGCTCTTATATTTAGGCCATTGATCTACTGTGAGATATTTTTGAATTACAGTATGAGGTGAAAAATCATCTTAATTTTTTTCCATGTAGAAATCCAATTATATCAGTACCATTTTCAGATGAGACTAGTCTTTCCCAACTAGTTGTAGGTGGAACTCTTGTGAAAAAATAAATTGACTGTAGATGTATGAGTTTATTCTGCTCCTCATTGTATTACATGCAGTAGTCATTTTTTCCACCCAGGATTGTTTCCAAGACCCCAGTCCCTTATGCACAGATGCTGAAATTCATGAATGCTCAAGTACTTCATATAAAATGGCATAGTATTTGCATATAACATATACACATCCTCCCATAATACCTAAATTTATTCTTAGATAACATAGTATAATATTTTTTCTAGTATAAATTAATAGTATTTCTAGATAACTTACTTATAGTATATAATAGTACTAATAAAGAGCTGCTATACTGCATTATTTGAGGAATAATGACAAGAAAAAACATCTGTACATATTCAATATAGATGAGACTAACTAGTCTTCTTCCCAATATATTCTTTAATTAATTGCTAGGCAAATGCCTTGATGAGGAGCAACAGATTTAACTAATAATGAAGAAGATTGACTTATGTCTTATCTACCTTGATGCCAGTGTCACGTTTTTTGATTACTATAACAGTGAATTAACATTTGAGGTAAGTTTTGAAGGTAGGAAATATTAAAGCTTCTAATTTTTACTTTTTATTTTCTTTAATTTTAGCTACTTGAGGACTCCATATGAATCAAAAGATTTTGTTTTCTCAATTTCTGCTGGAATAGCTATTGTACAATGACACAGGATATGACACTGACTGTATAGATTACTTTGCATAGTACTGACATCTTTATACTAAGTCGTCCTGTATCTAAACAAGAGATATATTTCCATGTATTCAGCTCTTCTTCCAGCTGTATTTTTCAGTAGATTTCAGCTTAGAAGACTTTCATCTCCTTGGCTAATTTCATTCCTAAATGTTTTATGGTTTTAGATGCTATCATAAATACAATTGTTTTCCTAACTTTCTTTCCTTATGTTTATGGCTGATGTACAGGAGCACAGCTGTTTTTTGATTGTTGACTTAAATTATTATTAGTTCTAGTAGCTTTCTTGTGGATACTTTGGGAAAATCCATATATAGTATCATATCATTTCTAAATAGAGATAGTTTTACTTCAGCTTTTTTTTCTGTTTAAATGTCTTTTCTTTTTCCTTTTTTCCTCATTCAATTTTTCTTTCTTTTTTTCCTCACTCAATTTTTCTGGATTGATGTCCAGGACAAAGCTGAATACTATTGAATAATAGTAGACATCCTTACTCCTACATTTAGTAAGTATGCTTCCCAATCATCTACATTAAGTATGATCTTAGATACTGGATTTTCACAAATGTTTTTAGTCATTTGAAGAGTTCTTCTTATTATTGTTTGAGTATTGTTAAATCAACAGCAAATGTTTGGTTTTGTCAATTTTCTTATGTGCATCCTTTGAGATGAACAACTTTTTTCTCTTTTATTTTATTAATGTTATTACATTGATTTATGTCTTATAGTGTATTACTATTGCATTATTAGGATAAATCCCACTTTTTGTTTTATATAAACTTTTTAATATGCTATAGGATTTGGTTTGCTACCATTTTGTCGAGTATTTGATTATATCGAGAAAGCAAGTCACTCACATGATGAGCAATTTTTTAGCATCTCCAATTGATAATCCCAATGGCCCAGAGATTTAAGCATTGCCGAATAAAAAGCTTCTGTCCTGGCAGGATGTTTGTTTATTGTTTTCCCAATTTGCTATTCTGTATTCCACTATGCGTGTTAATTTACTACTTAGTATGAGTGATTTCCATATGTTAGATCTGGGAATCTCAAATTTACATTGTTTTCTGTCTCTAGATCTGCCTGGGAGAGAAACAAAAAGATATGGTTGATGAGGCATTATGGTCATATGCAAATGAAAGTCCAAAAATACATCACTGTTTTCTGTAAGGGAGGCAGAAGCTCTGGGGAAAAATGGCTGAGGCCCACAGAAAATCCTTTGAATCCTCATCCTTATGGAGCAGATGAGCATGTCAAGGAAGACCCTGAATCTGAGGTTGGAGCAAATGATTGAGGGGGCCTCAACTTTACCAAACAGGCTCTCTCAGGCCTGTGAGAACTACATGCTCTGGGTTTGAGCCAAAGGCATTCTCAAACTTCATTTTTCCATGAGAGCTGGCTGAAATAAAGAGGGTGTCATGTACAGCTTAAGCTCCTTATTATCACTATGGAAAATTCAGTCTGAATAAAGAAGCAGTGGCTTAACAGAGAGCTCAAGCACATATGAGAAGACAGTTTGGTGTCCCAGGTAAAGTTCTTTTCATTGTTGTTAAACACCTGTCAGAGACAAAATAATATGCTTGAAAGGTTGTTTTATCATTGTGAACCATAAAGCTAAAATGATATTGTAAAATATTATTTCTGTATACAACTATATCTACAGAAAGACCTAGATGTTAGTTAGCTCATGTTTTTGTTTACCATCATATTCAGGTAGATGTGTGCCTTTAAATTAGTTAGTAATGAGGGTCTAGAAAGAAGGCGCCTAAATTCATCTACTTAGAAAGGTGGGTAAATTTAGAGTCTAAGACAAAAAAGAAAAATAAATGAATTATGCAGACTCAGCAGATGCCATCATGGGAAAATATTGGAATGAAAACAAAAGTACATGGCAGGGAATTTATTTAGTTGTGCACAGGCAAATGTATAAACACGCTGTCCCATTAATCCCACAAAATATCAAATAAAATTGGTACGGATGCCTAAATTTGGAGAAGTAGACTTATAAGTTTTATTACAATAAATGAGTTCTTTTCTAAGTGATTTGTACGCAATTAAGAGGCTACTCATAAGGATATCATCCTACGGGTATTTGTTATAGCCATTCTCAAGATCCACAATGGACCTTTATTTTATATTGGGTTTGGGTAGCAAGACTGATGAATGTACATATGTACACACACACAGACACACACATGCTCCGATAAGGTATTAAAAGTTTTATTACTTGCATAGTGAAGCTTTGCACTTAAAGACAGACCAGACTCCCGCGATGATTTGATAATGGCTTGAAAACAGCCATATGGGACTATTAGCTTGAAATGTTAATAGTGAGAGTGAAGTGAGGCCAGAGGCCATACTTCTTTGGAGCAGGAAGAGACTTGCATGGCTTGACTCTGGAAAGAAGTGAGTACCATGTCTTTCTTATTTCTATTCATATTTGAAGAAGGAAAGAAAGGCTAGAACCATGTGCTTCCTTACAGTATTATTATAAATTGTTACATTATTTCACTACGAATGAAAGGATTCTTATTTTATATACAAAACAGATAAAAATTATAAGGAACAACTATGAGAATATCAAAGTAAATTCGAGAACAGAAAAATCTATTAATATGTAAATCAATAATAGTAAAAATGGAAAAAAATTCCTCTCCAAATTAAACATTACAATAACACTAGGCTAAGCTAGTATTGTGAAAAATTTCTCCCAGATATATAAAAATTTGACCATTACTATATATTTATTTTCATATTATTTGTTAAAAGCTTTCCTAATGTTCTAGTATGTAGCACATAGAAAAATAACTAATATCAAATTTTACTTAAGATTTTGAAAGGTCGATTATAAGATTGTTGGGAACGTTTAGGCTTCATGAAGAAGAAATAGAGGTCAAGGAGGGTGAGGAGGGTAAATATTATTGAACATGCTGGGTGTGGTCTAAAGTACTTTTATACACTTTTTTTTTCCTATAGCATACTTATAAACGAATGCTCCAACTATTGTTTCACAGGTTAATGTAATTATCATCCTTTATAGCATGGCTGTTAAATAGAGCCAAAATGTGGAAAATTTCTATATGATCTTAGAAACCTCTTTGACGAAGATGTGTATGATCTATCAATGAAAAATTAGTCTTTGGGTCCATGCATGGTGGCTCACACCTGTATTTCTAGCACCTAGAAGGCCAAGGCAGGTAGATTGCTTGTGCTCAGGAGTTTGAGACCAGCCTGAGCAAGTGTGAGACCCTGTCTTTAAAAAATAACCAGGTGTTGTGGTGGGCACCCATCATCTTAGCTTTGCTGAGGCAAGAGGATACTTGAGCCCTAGCGTTTGAGGTTGCCGTGATCTGTGATGCCAGAACACTCTACAGAGGACAACAAAATGAGATTCTGTCACAAAAGAAAAACAAAAAGCCCTAAACTACTTTATAAAATACAATGGATTTTATGAAGGATTTACCAATATACATCTCTATACATTGTTGAAATTTTTTCTGTAAGTAAATATGCATTTATATTTAGAGGTGTATGCACATTACAAAGACATTAAATGTATTTATGTTGGGGATTTCCATTATTGAAACTCTTATTTTATCTTAAAGTACAATTTTTGTTTTCACTAATCTACTTTTACTAATATTTTGCAATGAACATGTATGTAAATATTTCGTGACAAAACAGAATTGAGAAAAAAATTTGAAATAAACATAGGTTAGGAGAAAAGACATCTAGCATGTGAATAGTTATAAAACTGGACTTTACCTGTTGAGTTACTGAGAAACAAATAAGCAAAATGATGAGTACTTGTTGACATATATCCATAATTTTTAAACCAAATAGACATTTATAGTTTTATATTTAGCATTGTCTTCATTTTTCAATAGATAGAAGAAGCTAAATTATATATAGAATAATGAGAATAAAAGTAATGGCTTGTAGCCCTGGAACACCTCATTAAATTAAATATAGGAAATTTTTTAAAGCCCACGATTGGAGTGCTGAATCTTTAGAAAAATTAAAGTACCAGTTACTTGTAGGCATTTTACTACAAACGCCTCCTTTTACTGATAAAACAGGTCATTCCACATTATATTTTTCTTCATCCTTGCTAACATTTCCTATATCTGTTGAGGCTTTGACTTAATTAACTTAATTAGCTGTATCTTCATTTTTAAGCCTCAACAGTTTCAGTGGAAGAGAAATGATAGAATATATTTGACCTGTTACTCTTGCATTCATTCTAATTAAAATGCACTTTCTTCTTTTAAAAGAAAGTGCTTTTTATCCTTTCCATATCCTGTAGCAGAACTATATTCTTTTGCTGCATGGGAACAGGTTTTAATGAGTTATCACAATTTGAAAGGGCTATTCATGTGCAATTTTAGTTTAATCAAATATGTCATGAGTTTTAAATTAACCACTAACCATTAGAACTGTCAGTACAAAATAATTATATTAAAATTGATTTGGACTTTCCTTGAGATTCTAAATGCCAATATAACTTAAGTTTTCTGATCTCTTAGTTTTGCTAAGAGATATCTGCAGTAATTCATGATCATTAATGACAGAATAGCAGAACAAATCCTCAAATTTGCCAAGTATTTCGAAGAGAAAATAGTATAGCATAAAATCTGAAATGTGAATTTTATTTTAATTACATAGTTGGAAATTTGCATGTCTATGCCATTTATATGTATTTCTCAGAAATATATTTGTGCTCTGAAATACTATGGCATTATTTTAATGTATTGCTCTCTATATAAATTGTAAAGCACCTGCCAGTTAGTTTTTTTCTTTTAATGTGGAAATGTTTCTAGTTAATGAATTGAATGTCTTGTATATAGTCGGGAATTCAGGTTAAAATCGGAGAGCTAGTCTTTTTTTTTTTTTTTTTAGGTAATAGAGCAATAATTGGCAATAGCATTTGCATATTTGCATTTCTTTTTGAATAGAAAAAATTATAATTTAAAGAATGATCTCTCTGAGAAGTTTAGTTAAATTTTGGTTTTAGCCTGATTTCAAATCCATTGAAAATCATTGGCGATTCAGCTTTTTTTTTTTTTCCTACTTGACCTAACATGCAATATATTGCATATTTGGTGGGCTATTTGGCCCATAAATGTTTACAACTGTTCAATCTTAATTGTTGACTCTTCTTTCTTGATTAACAGATCATCTTGTTGATTGACCATTCAATGGCATTTTGGGGTCATTTCCTCCTTCGTATAAAAACTGAATGTTCATACTTCATCTGAAGGAGTAATTTGTGTGTGCCACGGACCTACACACTCATTAAGGCTGAGATGTGTTACAGAGATCCCAACGAACTGCTCTCCCACCATAGGAACAGGGGGACTCTCAAACAGTCCATCTCCTCAAAATTTTTGTATAGTTTAGTTTTGTGTTATTATTATTATGTTTGAGATGGAGTCTCACTTTTTCGTCCTGGGTAGAGTACTGTGGCTCATACATAGCACACAGCAACTCTCTTGGGCTCAAGTCATCTTCTTGCTCAGCCTCCCACATAGCTGGAACTATAGCCACCCACCACAGTGCCCAGCTATTTTTAAGGACGAGGTGTGCTCTTCCTCAGGCTGATCCTGACCTTCTGAGCTCAGAAAATCTACCTGCCTTGGCTTCCCAGAGTGCTGGGAGTATAGGTGTGAGCCACTACACATAGCTTAGTTTTATATTATTTATTCATTTATCTTAAATAATAATAAACTTATTATAGACTAATGTAAATGAGATCTTAAGTATCATGATGCACAAATGGTAACTACCATGGTAATATGAAAATATCACACTATACATTTTAAACATATACAATTTTTATTTCTCAATTATCCCTAAACAGAGCTGAAAAGAAAAGCATTATTACTTCATTCCAAAGTTATAATAAATTCTGCATATCTTCCTGAAATTTTTAATAGCATTACGTGGAGACATACATATAATTGACTTACTTGCTTTGAAAGCATACTCAGATAAAGTAGAATTTCAAAGATGATTAATTTGACTGATTTACCTTTTTAAAGGAGACAAAGTTCATTAATAGTAATAATTTTTAAAATGATATATTTGTATAGCCAAGTTTCCATGATTTCTACACAGTAGTCCTTTATTCGTTATAATAGAAAGGATTCTCAATACCTACTCTTAAATATATCCAATATCACATCCATTTTGCCTTTTTCCTAAGAAGGAAATAATAGGTATATTATTTGGGAAATTTCCCAGAGTAAGGTTGTCCCTAACATTCTCTTTCATAATGTGGACCAAAACTTAAAAACGAAATAATTATAGACCACTTACAGTATTATATATACTCTTTACTTACAATATTTGCAAAATGTTGGCTCGTTGCCTGTGGCTCAACGGGCTAAGGCGCCAGCCACATACACCTGAGCTCGCGGGTTTGAATCCAGCCCTGGCCCGCCAAACAACAATGACGGTTGCAACCAAAAAATGGCCAGGCTTTGTGGCGGGCACCTGTAGTCCCAGCTACTTGGGAGGCGGAGGCAAAAGACTACCTGAGTCCAGGAATTGGAGATTGCTGTGAGCTGTGATGCCACTGCCCTCTATCTAGGGTGACAGCTTGAGGCTCTTTCTCAAAACAAAACAAAAAGAAAAAATCCACTATATACTCACACTTGTAATCCTAAACTCTTTGGGAGGCTGAGGAGGGAAGATCCCTTGAGCTCAGGAGTTTGAGATCATCCTAAATAAGAGTGAGAGTCCCATCTCTACTAAAAAATGAAAAACTAGTTGGGTATTGCAGTGAGTGCCTATGGTCACAGCTACTCAGGAAGAGAAGACTGCTTGAACCTGGGAGTTTGAGGTTGCTGTGAGATATGCTGATGCCATGGCACTGACTAGTCTCACGCAGAATGAGATTGTCACATAAAAAATATATATATGTATATATTTGCAAAATGTTATTTTTGACTGAAATCTGTGTTGTCCATATGTACCTTTTGTAATATCCCTATACCTGAGCACTTATATTTTTAACACTAAATAATACATACTTTTGTTAGTTTCCATAAAAGCATATGCACTATGTACAGATATATTGTGGGATGTACTTCAAGTAAAATTTGTGTTTAAAATATGCACGTCATTTCAAAATATAATATTATGACATTTAATGTTTTCAAATGATTTTTTTGTTTTTTATATGCTTCAATGACTTGCTATATCTAATGTTATATAAATATTATTCTAGTTAGCTAGAATATTTATGGTATGATACTATCTTTTGGAATTTTCTTTTTAGTGTTATGAGATATAACTCTAATTTTTCCATGAACCTACTAAATTATTACATTATATAATCCCTTATCAAATTACTTATTCTGTTGCCACTGACTGGAAATGGCATGTGTTTTATATACTGAATGAATGCTGATTCTCATCTGTTTCTAGGCCTTCTACCTGGGCCCACTGATTTTTTTTTTTCCTGTTCTGATGACAGAACTACTCTTTTTTGGTGATTGTTGCCTAGCAGTAATTTAACATCTCTGGCAAGAAAAGTCCTCCATTTCTCTTATTTTTTTGAACTCATTTTACTTCATTATTGTGAAAAGTAAGTGCAATATTAATAATATCTTACCTTTGAATGATCATTTACCTATCATCTTCCTATCTCCCTGTTTATCTAAATGTCCATATCTACTTTACATATACATAAAATTTGACCAGAATAATTTGACTCTAGCCTTCCAATGCCTTTATAGTTTTCATAGCCATGTAAAGTGGTAAAATAATGCATGGTTTAGAACAATGAAAAATAATTATTGTGTACAGATATATAAATGAGTTCTGTTTGGTGACAGACTCACGTTCCCTACTGTGGAAAGTCAGTCTTATCATCACATTAATATTCCTAATCCATCAGGATTGATCTGTATGTTTTCCTTGGAATTGGTTGTGGCATTATCCCTAAGGTAAAATTTTAACATGTATTCATTTTGTATCTGTATGAGACTTGTGATTTGTCATTTTGAAGAATTATTTCTTTAAGCAAAAAAAAAACTTCGAATAATTTAATTAATTTGTAATGGACAGAAAAGTGATTATTAATTTCTTTCTGTATCTTTACAGAGTAAAATCAGATTTGCCAACTAAAAATAAATCTTCTGAGGATCACCATTTGTAATTATTTTTTTCTTTGAGACAGACTCTTGCTCTGTCCCCTGCCATGGAGGTCTGTGTCATCATAGCTCACAGCGACCTCAAGCTATTGAGCTCAGGCAATTGTTTAGCCTCAGCTTTTCTATTTTTCGTACAGAAGGAGTCTCACTATTGCTCAGGCTGGTCTCAAACTCTTGAGATAAAGCAATCCACCTGCCTCAGTCACCTAGAGTGTTAAGATTCTATCTCAAAAGAGTAGGGCTCTGGCCCCATATGCCGGAGGGGCCAAACCCAACTCCAGCCAAAAACCAAAAAAAAAAAAAAAAAGATTATAGGCAAGAGCCACTGTGCCCAGTTTCTACAATTTGTAATTTTTAACTGTAATGCATTACATTTAAATTTTATTATTTATTTATTTATTTGAGACAGAGCCTCAAGCTGTCATCCTGGGTAGAGTTCTATGGCATCACAGCTCACAGCAACTTCCAACTCCTGGGCCTAAATGATTCTCTCACCTCAGCCCCCCAAGTAGCTGGGACTATAGGCACCTGCCACAATGCCCAGCTATTTTTTTGTTGTTGTTCGTCAGGCTTGGGCTGGATTTGAACCTGCCAGCTCTGGCGTATGTGGCTGGTACCTTAGCCGCTTGAGCTACAGGCACCAAGCCTAAAATTTTTAATTTTTAAAGCTGTCATAAAATGAATTTTGCTCATTAGTACACAAAAGGCATGATGGAAGACACTAAAAAGCCAAAAAACAACAACAAAAACCCTGATTGTTATCAGTGACATAAAAATCTACAGAATATAAAGTAAAGCTTAGCATTTTCTTTAATTTTTGTCCCCTTAGCTAACTTTTTCAAATTTATCATGCTACAAGTTATATTTTCATGAGTGTAAACATACAAGAGAGGGTATGTTAATTCCCGGACCTCATGCCCCACTATACCTGGGGGTCTCCAGTCTTTCTCTGTACGTAACCTGAATGTTCAATGCTTTATCCTTTCTTCTCCTGTGTGGTGTCTTACAAGCTTAAAGTCCCCACTCGGATAATCAGAAAACTCTGCAGGTATGTTTCAGAGCCAAAATTCTCCTCTTAAAAATTTATTCTTATAAGCTTTTATGGCACTAGGTTTCATATTTCAGAATCTTCATGCAGTAGCCAATAACAATGCTGTTACATATTTTACATGTAGTCTAGCACATTTTAAAAATTTTCTTAAAATAAGGTATAGTTAGAAATATGATGCAACATCATATTGCATTTTGTTGGTGAATTTTTTTTTTGTTTTTCACACTTGAAAAATTTTAAATATCTCCAGATCGTTACATAATGGAAAATTTTGAAATTCACAAAATGAAAAGCAAATTCTGTACTAGTTTTTTACTTGAATAAAGTGGTTTTCAATATTGTTCATTCTAAATTTCCATAGTGATGTGTCTGTACCTTAGGTTAGCAAGGTGATATGCTGAGTCTCATGCAGAAAATAATGTTAGAAGTTACACGGTAAGTAATTTTAACCATGTATAAATACTAAATTTGCCACTAACATTAAATATAGAGCAAGAATTGTATATATAAATGTATATATATGCATATACTTGAATATATATGTATACATGCACACGTACAGAAACACATCCTACAAAAACACAAAAATAGAAAGGGTGAATTTAAAATGTTTGAAGAGGGATGATAATTTTAGCAAAGTAGTAGAATAGGTAGCTCCAAATATGCTTCAGTCCACAGAAACATGAAAAAAACAAGCAGGAACTGTCAAAAGCAATTTTGCCTAAATTCTGTAAAGGGTTAAATGCTTATAGAAATGAAACAAAACTTGAAACAAGAAAAAGGTAACTTAAAAATGGTTGGACACTTCATGACATTTTAACTCTAATCAAAAAGAGAACAGCAAATGATCCTATTTTGAGTAGGCACAAGACACAAACAGAACCTTCTCCAAAGAGAACAGGTGGATGGGCCACGAAACACGTGGAAAAATGCTTAACATCCCTAATCTTCAGAGCAATTCAAATCAAAACTCCTGTCAGAGATTGCCTACCTCTGGTGAGAAGAGTCTTCAGTACGAGGCAGCAAGGCTGCAGTGCTAGCTTGGGTGTGGAGAGGGGGCCGCGCTCAGGCACTCTTAGTGGGATTACAAACTAGTATTGACTTTCTGGAAAGAGGTATAAAGAAACCTCAAAGAAACTAAAGTCAACCTCCCATTTGATGCCACAGTCTCATTACTAGGTATTTTCTGAGAACGGGAAAAAAAATCATTTTACCATACGGATGTTTGCACGTAAATACTTTTACCAGCTCAATTCACAATTGCAAAAATGTGGGAACAACACAAATGCCCATGGACCCATGACTGGATTAATAAGCTGTGGTATATGTATACCATGGAATACTATTCACATAAGAGGGGGGAAAAGATGAAAAAACTTTGCACGTTTTGTATTTTCCTAGATGGATTTGGAGAACATTCTCCTCAGCAAAGAATTTAAAGTGCTCATCCCATGTATTCAACACTAAGTTGAAAATAGTAGATCAACAATTACAGGCCCACACAAGGAAGAAAAACATAATTAAATCCAAGAAGGGGGGGCTGGGAAGGGGTCAGTGTGTCCCACTCAACAGGCACAATGTAGGGATACATGGCTGACTTCCCACTACAACTCAGACTTTACTAATTGTGAACGAGGTAACCTAAGCATAACTACCTTCATATTATCCCAAATAAAAAAAAAGTAGCAGAAACAAAGAAAAAAAAAAGAAAACATACATAAGTGGTTGCCATCTCCTTTAGTGATTTATTTTATTGTTTTATTTTTAGTGAATGTTCGATACTTTTGAAACAATGCAAGTTCTGTCTCCCACAGTTATCTAATATAATCCAGAGATGTTATAATGTTGAGAACTCTACAATGGAGGAGATTTCTTAAACACCTCACCTGTGAAGGAAGTATAGATCATTTCTGAAATTCAAGTACAGGAAATAAAGCTATAACAAAAGCTGAATCCATCATTGCTAACACAAACACAAAAATCGGTTTCTAATTGTACTAATCTCGATTCCTGACAATGAATTACAGGAGTGAATCAAAAATAATTAATCCTTTGCTTCCAGTGTATCAAATTCGGACAAATAATAGGCCTCTCCAATAAAATGAACACTCTAGATATTGACCTGTATTTTCCTCAAGAATGTTGGCATCAAATTTTACATTTCATAATTCCTTATCTCCCCATCAGCATAAACTTTACAATAACATTGCTACATAATACTTTTCAAGGAGTTTTCACTGAGATATGCATAATTTCAACAAATGGATGCTGTAATACTGGCAACATTTCTACTAATCGACTTTCTCCAAAACTTCCCCAATTTGGTTCAGAATGCTACGAATAACACAGTGGACTTTTCTATTAAACAGTCTCATATAAGATAACACCATGCCAGTAATTATCAAAACTATAAGAAATGCCCAAAACTCATTTTTCTTATTGAAAGCCAAACCCAAAATTAAGATTTTCATACACACAATTAAGCCATTACATATATATATGTAAATATATGTAAAAGAATAAATGTTTTACAGGAAATAGATTGCTATATTAATAATTTAGTGATTTCATAATGCCATGCTTTATTGTTTGATTCATAAACAAAAATGTATCAGAATAAACTTTCAGTATCTACAACTCCTAGCAGATTTGTTTCTCCTTGTCCAATTTTAAAATGTGAATTGACTTTAGTCAAAAGAAAGTGCTCCCCCTAAAGCTTTTCATTCCCTTATTGTGCCTTATTTCCTCCAATGGCTTACTGACTCCCCACAGGCCACTATGATTTTCTCCTTGTAAATAACAACTTTTATATGAAGACAAGGGTCCATGAAGCCGTATTCAAGGAGTCTTAAACACACACCATTGCTGCCCACATTGTTTCCAAAGGATGCTGTCAGGATCATAGCATTCATTGCCTTAAGTTAAAGTTGGAGATTAAAAAGAAGAGTGTTGACACCTTTTCTCTCCCTCTTGTGATAAACATATTCATTAAATTCTTTCTAGTTTTATTTATGGACCTTGAGTAATAATGTAGTAATGTGTAATAATAGTAATAGTGTTTAAGTATGGACAATAGGAACACTATTTAATTCTATTTTCCTAGGTGAATGGTTAAGGGAAGAGTGATTTAAAATGATTTTCTTCTCCTTATTCTTCCTAACCGCCATGCTTGTTTTGGAGGTAGGGGGCTTTTGAAACATGTGCTCAAATAAGCATTGGCAATCAAGTATAAGTCTTGTCACGACAAGATATATTTTTGCCTCATTTAAAATTAGAGTATCTAACTAAAAATTTTCTTTCATCATAAATATTGTTTTATTTCACAATTAGGATCAGCAGGATGTGAACTAACTAAGGACATTGGAAGATAATTAGTCTTTTGTTATACCTCCAACTTTTATTACATACCTGCCTGTGTTATCATTTTTTCTAAAAGTTGGTGAAACAAAATGAAGGAAAGAATGGAACATTCAGGTTGCTTTTTAAACAAGATTTTACTTTAAGTGTATATTCATTGGGCTTTGAAGAATAGAGGATTAATTAAATAACATATTTAAAAACTAAACTTCATTCAGAGAAGCCTAAGCTGTGAAGATAATTAAAACAAAAATTATCCAGGGAAACCACAGGAAAAAAGTGGATAACAAAATATTCTATTCCTGGAGTTTTCCTGGTGACTTTGAGCTTCCCATTTGACCGTTCTGTTAAAGAGTGTCTTATTTGACGACAGGCGCATGGCCTACAGACACATGTATAGCCTTTTAATTCACACAAACGGTATGTACTACAATTCTCATCCTGTTTTTTGCTGCTTTTGTTCCTACCAATTTTTATGTTCTTGGTAGCTTTCCTTGCTAGTTTATTAAAATATGTTCTTTGGGACTAAAACATACTCTGGGTCATAAATACTGCACGTTTTACATATCAATAGTCATGCTTTCAACCCTTTCCCACAAAATGTCTTGCTATGGATCTGAGATTTTCTCTGAAGTTTTATTAAGCCCCCAGGTGCACACAGACTCTATTTTACCAGACCCTGCTAGGACGGCAACACCAGTTCATACTTTCACCAGCAGGGCATGAAAATCGCCACATGATCTTATACCCTTAATGATGTTCAGGGGCTTTTGATTTTTACCATTTAGAAGTATATAAAGGAATGTTTCAGTGTTTTAATGTATATGTCTTTGGTTAGTAAAAGAATGAGCATCACTTCATAGTTTTATTGCTGATTGGAATTTTCCTCTCTATAAATTCCTTTTTCATCCTTTGTTCAATTTTCCACTGGAGATTCCTCATGTTTCTTGCTTATTTACTGCTGTCCTTTGCTTTTCTAGTTAATCATGCCTCCTCTCTACAGTTTGCAAATGTCATCCCTCCATTGCCACCCTTCTGTTAATTTTCCATTGCTACCATTTGTTGATCAGCTTTCATTACTTGTC
Organism: Arctocebus calabarensis; assembly: GCA_963573935.1. Lineage (NCBI taxonomy): Eukaryota > Metazoa > Chordata > Mammalia > Primates > Lorisidae > Arctocebus > Arctocebus calabarensis. The sequence goes on from CAUYON010167031.1 coordinate 40,908, forward strand.
ATGCATATATGTTTTTATGTATATTTTAGATCTTTTTTCATTTTCCCTATCCAGAGACCCAGAAATATCCTTCCACATTTTTCATTAGTTTCATAGTTTTATCTTTCACATTTAGGATTTTAATTTTAGTTAATAATTTTTTCATCTTCAGAAAAAGAAAGACCCTTAAAGTAATCTCTGTGCAAAGCTGCAGAAGTTAAATGACATTTCCAGCAAAAGAAAAGCATGGCATTCTTCTGGGATCATTTGTGAAATGGACTCGTGCATTTATTTTTACTTTCTAAAACAGAATCATTCAAAGAGTATGAGATTGGTGATGGTGGCAGCTTAGCTCAAAAGGGTCTAAGAAAGAAAAAGTTTTAACTGATTAACAAGGAAATAACAGTTAACAGTAATAATAACAGTTAATAAGGGGGGAAAATAACCTTTTTGAAAGCAAAACTAAACCAAGGATAAATCAAAGAAGAATTGTGTGGGAATTTAGTTAATAACTACAGCAAAGGAATCACTAGTCTAACAATCAAGGGAATTCTATTGTGACTTTTTGTTTGTTTTTGTAAATTTTTTTAATTTTTTTTAATTTAATGTTGGGGATTCATTGAGGGTATAAGAAACCAGGTTACACTGCTTGCATTTGTTAGGTAAAGGCTCTCTGACAATCGTGTCTTGCCCCCAAAAGGTGTGACACACACTAAGGCCCCACCCCTTCGCCCCTTTCTTCTCTCTGCTTTTCCTTTCCCCACCCTTCCCTCCTTCTTTCTCTCTCTGCTCTCCCCTTCTCCCACCGCCACCAAGTCATTAATTGTCCTCATATCAAAATTGAGTACATAGGATTCTTGCTTCTCCATTCTTGTGATGCTTTACTAAGAATAATGTGTTCCACTTCCATGCAGGTTAATACAAAGGCTGTAAAGCCTCCATTTTTTTAAATGGCTGAATAGTATTCCATGGTGTACATGTACCACAGCTTGTTAATCCATTCCTGGGTCGGTGGGTTTAGGCTGTTTCCACATTTTGGCGATTGTAAATAGAGCTGCAATAAATAGTCTAGTGCAAGTGTCTTTGTGATAAAAGGATGTTTTTCCTTTTAGGTAGATGCCCCGTAACGGGATTGCAGGATCAAATGGGAGGTCTAGCTTGAGTTCTTTGAGGGTTCTCCGTACTTCCTTCCAAAAAGGTTGTATTAGTTTGCAGTCCCACCAGCAATGTAAAAGTGCTTCCTTCTTTCCGCATACATGCCAGTATCTGCAGTTTTGAGATTTTGTGATGTGGGCCATTCTTGCTGGGGTTACATAGTATCTCAGGGTGGTTTTGATTTGCATTTTTCTAATAATTAGGGATTATGAACATATTTTCATATGTTTGTTATCCATCCGTCTTCTTTAGAGAAGGTTCTATTCATGTCCCCTACCCATTGATATATGAGATTGTTGGCTTTCTACATGTAGATTAATTTGAGTTCTCTATAGATCCTAGTAGGAATCTTCCCAACACATTCTATGAAGCAAACATCACCCTGATACCAAAACCAGGAAAAGACCCAACTAAAAAGGAGAATTTCAGACCAATGTCACTAATGAATATAGATGCAAAAATTCTCCAAAAAATCCTAGCCAATAGATTACAGCTTTTCATTAAAAATGTCATACATTGGGTGGCACCTGTGGCTCAGTGGGTGGGGTGCCAGCCCCATATACTGAGGGTGGTGGGTTCAAGCCTAGCCCTGGCCAAACTGCAACAACAACAACAAAAATAGCCAGGCATTGCGGTGGGCACCTGTGGTCCCAGCTACTCCAGAGGCTGAGGCAGGAGAATCACCTAAGCCCAGGAGTTGGGGGTTGCTGATGCTGCCACGGCACTCTACCAAGGGCAAGAAGGTGAGACTCTTGTCTCTACAAAAAAAAAAAAGGAAAAAAAATATCATACATCATGATCAAGTAGATTTCATCCCAGGGAGGCAAGGCTGTTTAACATATGCAAGTCCATAAACAGTATCCACCATATTAACAGAAGCATAAACAAAGACCATATGATCCTTTCAATAGATGCAGAAAAAGCATTTTATAAAATCCAGCATCCTTTTCTAATTAGAACACTGAAGAGTATAGGCATATGTGGCACATTTCTGAAACTAATCAAAGAGATCTATGACAAACTCTCAGCTAATATTTTACTGAATGGAATAAAACTAAAAGCATTTCCTCTTAGAACTAGAACCATATAAGGTTGTCCTCTGTCACTATTACTATTCAACATAGTGCTGGAAGTGCTAGCCAATACAAGTAGGCAAGACAAGGAAATAAAGGGCATCCGAATGGGAGCAGAGGAGGTAAAACTCTCCCTCTTTGCTGACGACATGGTCTTATTCTTAGAGAACCCCGAAGACTCAACCACAAGATTCCTGAAAGTCATCAAAATCTGCAGTAATGTCTCAGGATATAAAATCAATGTCCACAAGTCAGTTGCCTTTATATAGGACAAGAACAGCCAAGATGAGAGGCTAATTAAGGACACAACTCCTTTCACCACAGCTTCAAGGAAAATGAAATACCTAAGAATATACCTAACAAAGGAGGTGAAGGACCTATTAAAGAAAATTAAGAAATCCTAAGAAAGGAAATAGCAGAGGATATTAACAAATGGAAGAACATACCATGCTCATGGCTGGGAAGAATCAACATTGTTAAAACGTCTATATTTCTCAAAGCAATCTACCTATTCAACACCATCCCTATTCAGATACCAACATCGTACTTTCAAGATTTGGAAAAAATGATTCTGCGTTTTGTATGGAACCAGAAAAATCCCTGTATAGCTAAGGTAGTTCTTAGTAATAAAAACAAAGCTGGGGTATTACCATACCAGATTATAGGCTATACTACAAAGCCATAGTGGTCAAGACACCATGGTACTGGCACAAAAATAGAGACATAGACATTTGGAATTGAATAGAAAACCAGGAAATGAAACTAACATCTTATAACCACCTAATCTTTGATAAACCAAACAAGAACATACCTTGGGGGAAAGACCTATTTAATAAATAGTGCGGGAAGAACTGGAGAAGACTGAAAAGACTGAAACTGGACCCACACCTTTCTTCACTCACAAAAATTCATTCAAGATGGATAAAAACTTAAATTTAAGGCATCAAATGATAAAAATCCTCAAAGAAAGCACAGGGAAAATACTGGAAGATATTGGTCTTGGGAAAAAGACTTCATGAAGAAGACTGCCATGGCAATTGCAACAACAAAAATAAACAAATGGGACTTAATAAAACTGAAAATCTTCTGTACAGCTAAGGAGACAACAACCAATACAAATAGACAACCTACACAATGGGAAAGGATATTTGCATATTTTATATCATGACTTTTCTATTAGAGTAAAGTTAGACAACACCATTAGGAGATGGAATCCCCCAAGTTATGCTGCTGTTTACACAACATTATTTCTGGGTATAAC